>JAQZBX010105507.1:0-10843 GCA_029593785.1 Cabassous unicinctus
AATAAATAAATCTTTAAAAAAAAAAAAAAGCCAATAGATTTCTGGTGTTTTGTATCCGCACCCCTTTGGCTGACTGATAAACTGAGAGTTTCTATCAGTAATGGATATTGAATTTGTCAAATTATTTTTAGCATCTTTCAAAATGACCATATATTTTAAGTCTGTTAATAGAGTTAAAATAATTGATTGTTTTTCAAATATTAAACTAATCTTGCATTCCTAGGTTTAACTTAGTCATGATGTATTATCCTTTTTAGATATTGTTGCATTTGATTTTCAGAAGTTGTGTTAATCCTTTTTGCATCTGTGTTCATGAGGGATATTGGTCAGAAGTTTTCCTTCCTTGTAATAGCTTTATAAGGTTTTGATATCAGAATAATGCTGGTTTCAGTTGAGAAGTATTCCCTTATCTCAATTTTCTGATAGTATGTGTAGAATTGTTATTTCTTCCTCAAATGTTTGGTAGAGTTCACCAGTGTAGCCACCTGGGCTGGAAGTTTTCTTTGTGTTTTTGTTGTTGTTGAGAAAAACTTTTAGAAGATTTTAACTAAGCATTCATTTTTTAAAATAGAGATATTTAGGTTTTGTATTTCCTCTTGAGTGAACTTTGATCATTTGTATCTTTCAAGATATTTGTCCATTTCATCTACAGTGTTAAATTAATAGGCATAAAGTGGTTCAAAATACTGAGTTATCTAATATCTATAGAATCTCTTTTCTTGAGCAGTCTGGCCAGACATTCATCAATTGTATTGGGTTTCTCAAGGAGCCATCTTTTGATTTCTTTATTTTTCTATTTTATTGATTTTACTTTTATACTTTTATTTCTCTCTCTGTTTACTTTGCATATAATTTGCTCTTCTTTTCTAATTTCTTGAAGTGGAAGCTTGGGTCATTGATTTGAGACTATTCTTAATTTAGTGCTTTAAATTTCCCTCTAAGTACTGCTTTAACTGCGTCACAGACATTTTGATGTTTTGAGTTTTAGTTTTTATTCAGCTCCAAATAGTTTCTAATTTCCCTTATAATTTCTTAATCGACCTATGTTTTTTAGTTCCAAATATTTGACAATTTTCCAGAGATCTTTCTATTATTGATTTCTAATTTAATTCCATTTTGGTCAGGGACTCTACTTTGTATGATTTAAATAAAATTTATTTAGACTTGTTTTATGGTCCCAAAGGTGATCTATCTTGGTAAATGTTCAACTGAGAAAGGAGAGCCTTTTTGGCAAATGATGCTGGAAAATGTGGATATCTATACGCAAGAAAATGAACTTCAACTTATAACTTACACCTGGTGCAAAAATTAACTTAAAATGGACCATAGACCTAAATGTAAGCTTTAAAACTATAAAACGTCAGAAGAAAACAAAGGAGAAATTCTTTGTGACCTTGGATTAGCCAATGATTTCTTAAATACATCATTAAAAGTATGATCCATACAAAGAAATTTGATAAATTGGACTTCATCATAATTAAAAATAATTACTCTGTGAAAGAAACTATTAAGAAAACAAAAACAAGTCACAGAGAAAATATTTGCAAATTATATGTCTGTCCAGGGAAATGTATCTAGAATATATAAAGAACTCTCAAAACTAAATCTAAACCAAAACCAAAACACACTCACAGAACAATAAAAAAACCAATATAACAACACAGTACAGCACAATAAAAAAAATGTACAAAAGATTTTGAACACAGACTTCACCAAAGAGGATATACAAAAGGCAAATGAAACTGTAAAAAAGACTGTCCAAATTATTATTAAGAAATACAAATCAAAACTACAATAATGTAACAATCTGCACCTGTTAGAAAGGCTAAAACAAACAATACCAAGTGCTGGTAAGGATTCAGAGCATATATTGCTGATAGTAATGCTAAATGATACATCCGCTTTGGAAAAACAGTTCTATTGGCTCTTTTAAGTCAAATATATACTTACTATATGACTCAGCAACTGAACTCCTAGTCATTTACTCAATAGAAATCAAAACTTTTGCTCATACCAATACCAGTGAACAAATGTTATAGCAGTTTTATTCATGATAACTTAAAACTTCAAACAACCTAAATGTACTTTAACTTGGCAATGGATAAGCAAACTGTGGCACGTCCATACAATGGACACCAAGCAATAAAAAAGAAAGAAATATGGATAAAGATGGCATTATGGATGAATCTCAAATGCATTATGCTAAGTAAAAGATGCCAGACTCAAAATGTTACACACTGTATATGATTCCATTTACATCACATTCTGGAAAGGGCAATGCTATAGGCATGGAGAACAGATCAGTGGTGGGCAGCGTTAAGGTGGGTGGAGGGTTTGACTACAAAGGTGCAGCATGAAGAATTTTTAGAGGGTAATGGAACTGTTGTATATCTAGATTGTGGTGTTGGTTAAATAACTCCATTTATGCATTCATCAAACTCATGGAACTGCATCTAGAAAATGTGAATTTTACTGTGTGTAAAATAAAAACAACAAATTAAAAAGAAAAAAATGACATCACTAAAAGAGTGAAAAAACAATCCACAGACTGGAAAAAGTTTTTTTGCAATACATTTAACTGACAAAGAGTTTATATCTAGAGTATATAAAGAACTCCTAAAAATCAATAAGAAAATGACAAGAATGGGCAAAAGATCTATATAGGCACTTTACAAGAAAGAATGTGCAAATGGCCATTAAACTTATGAAAATGTGCTCAAATTCATGATTAAGAGAAATGCAAATTAAAGCCACAATAAGATGCTACTATATACCCACAAGTTTGTCAATACCCATTGTTGTTAAGTGGAGCAAAAGAAAATCTCATATACTGCTGGTGGGATTGTACTTGGTACCATCACTTTGGAAAATGATTTGTAATTATGTAGTAAAAGCAAAGATAATCTATGAGTTAGCAATTCATTTTCTAGGTATATAACCTTAAGAAACACTTGCCTTTGTGCACCAAGATATGTCTAAGAGAATGATCATAGAAATATTATTTGTAATGATGAAAATCTTTTAAAAAAACAGAAAGCTTATCAATAATAGAATGAATCTACAAACTGTACTATACTAATATATTGGAATATTAGACAAGAATGCAAATGAACAAACTATGTATACACAAAATTGGTACATTTAAACACATGTCTTTTGAAAGAAGCCAAAACACAAAAAGTTTAAGCTACATTGTTGAGCATTATATATTTAGAGATTAAAAATACAAAGAAAAGTAAGAAAGTGGCTCTCATTCAAGTTAGGAGGATGTTGATCATCAGAAGGGAGGGATGAATTTCTGATCAAGAAGGAACGCTGCAGGAAGCACCTGGGACATGGCAATGTTCTGTTGGAAGATTTGGGTGGGAGTTACATGGGTGTTTATATTACAGCGATTCATTAAGCTGTGCATTCGTTTGATTTATTTTTTTACATTATTATATTTCACAATTGTAAAGTGGTTTCAAAACACATCAGGGGGAGCAGATGTAGCTCAAGTGGTTGAGTGCCTGCTTCCTGTGTACGAGGTCCTGGGTTCATTCCCTGGTACCTCCTTAAAAAAAAATCAGCACCTGCAAGGAGTAGAAAAGGTACTGACAATAACAATGTTTATGAAATGAAGGAGATGCTTGGTACAAAAACAAAGAAGAATAAAAACAATTCAAGCAAGTACAGAGAAGATGATAAATGTGGAAATAATCCAATAGATGTTTGTAATTGGTTTCCTTGAAGTAGAGTACGGAAAAAGGAGGAACAGGGGAATAAAAATCTTTCCTGAAACAAGGAAAACATAAATATATAAATCAAAAGTTCACAAAGTGTTCCAGGAATATGAGGCACATCCTGACAAAAGTACTGAACATAAGGTGTTCTGTACACATGCTGGTAGAAGTAATGAATCACCTTGAAGGGGGAAAAATGAAATAAACTGGCCTCAGAATTCCCTGTGGTAACATTTAATGCCAGAAGACAGTGTAATAATAAAAAACAACAAAATAATTAATAAAATAATAATACATAATAATAAAAACATGATCTGAGACTTCCATTTCTGAAGAGGGTGTAGAAAGACAGGCTGTAGCTCCTACTGAAACAACTTTAAAAAGCCAGATAAATTACAAAAATCATACATCTAGTGATATCAGAGGGTTGTGGAAGCAAAGAGGTCTAGTTGAAAATAAATTCAAAGAGAGAGGGTCCTTCACAGGTAGACTGAGAGGGCCAGAGGTTTCCTTCCTTGGGAGCATTTGTTGAATCCAGGCACAGGCTGAGTATCTATCAGGTTTGCCAAAGGCAAAGGATTCTCAAAGGTAAAAGAGAAACCAGGGAAAATCTTCATGTGGGCTGGCGTGACAAATCCGAATCTAAAGAATCCCCAAATGCAAGGCTAGATTTGCCCATGGAGGCATTTGCTGGACTGTAAAGGCAGATAAAATTTTTCCATAGTCTTATAGTGCTTAAGCCCAGCTAGAGGGACAGGCATGCAACAAACACAAAACAGGTCTCATCCCCAAGACACTTGAAATCAGAAGTGAACCAAATCTAACTAAAGTTCTAACCCTGTCCTAACATAGTTCAGAATCTTATTGAATCCAAGTGGTTGGCCTCTCATCCTAGCTGCCTGACAGAAATGCTCTCTGGGGGAAAATAACAGTAACTACAGCCTCTATCAACTTTTTAAACACAGTGTCCAGCATGAAAATTATAAGGTATGACGATGCAGGAAAATATGATTGATAAGAGGAAAAGAGGCAGTAGAAATAAACCTATATCAAAAAAGCCACAACAAATGACAAATGTCCAACAAATACTAGGGTTCTTAGCTTACTTAGGGGCCAGAAGATATAGATTCTGATTAACTCCCAATATTTATAGAAAAATAAAGGGAAAATGGAATAAATAAAGCTCAGTCAGTTCAGCATAAGGAGAGGGAAAAATGAAACCTGAAAAAATAAGAAAGCTTGGTAAATAAACTAAAGTAACATAAATAAAACAATGTTAAATAACAAAACACAATACAAAATTAAAATGTAACAAAATAACATTAAATGACATAAGACATAAAAATTTAACATAAACTGTATTAGCCAAAAGTGTGCTGATGTGAAATAACAGAAATCGGTTGGTTTTATAAAGTGTATTTATTTGGGGTAGAAGCTTACAGTCACAAGGCCATAAAGAGTAAATTACTTCCCTCACCAAAGTTTGTTGCCACGCATTGGAGTGAGATGGCTGCGGGTCTCTGAGACAATTCAGCCGCCCTCTTCAGGTTCCGTGGTCCCGGCATCTTCTGGTCTTAGCTGTAGGCTGTTAAAAGGTTCCTCTCTCTCTCCCCAGGACTCGTTTCTTCCCAGGCTCAGCTGGGCTGTTCTGCCACAAGGTCAGCTGTAGATTATCATGCTCTCTCTCTTCCTGGGGCCTCTGCTGTGTCTATGGAGCCATCTCTATTCCTCTGTGTTCTTGGTGGGCGGGGACTCATGATGTGGCGGAATCAAAGCCTTAATCATATTTTGAGCAGGTAAAAGTGAAACCTCTGAATTTAATACAATCAAAGGGTAACATGCCCAAGGGAACAGAACAGTTTACAAACATAATCCAATATCTATTTTTGGAATTCATAAATAATACCAAACTGCTACATAAACCTTTCTCAAAACATGCCAAATGTGAATCCACCTGTGTTTATTTTTACAATTCCTGAGTATTTCATTGCCATTGTTACAGAGGAGTTAGAAACTGACAGACTCTCCATCTAGCTCTCTGATATATGGAATTAGGGCTATCATGATAGGAAAGGACAAAGGCAACCCCCTGGAATTCTTTTTCTATATTAAAACAGTAAATCAGAAGCAATGCACCAACCCTGCATGTATTGCAGAGATGATTGCCATCATCACAGGTTTGAAAGATACAGGAGTGTTGGTCCCTCCCATCACTATGTAACTCTCCCACTTGATCTGTGTATATAACAAATGATTTTGGAAAATGTCAGTGTATTACTGAAAAATTAATTAAGTAGTAACTCCAGTCAGCTCCTATCCTAGGTGTGAGCTCTACCTAGGTTGCTTTGGGCATGCCCATCATGAATTGGGTGTTATTTTATTATCAGGTCATGAAGTTGGGTATGCTTAGCAGCATCTCCTTCAACAAGGGTAACTGGACACCTAAAGGCACCAGGAAGCCTCATGAGCAGGTGTTCTTGTTCTTGATGCACAGCCACATCTCCTTCAACCCACTGATATAGCCTTATGGGTGGGAGGAGCACCCTATGACCAGTTGATTAAAAAAACAAAGCATTAAACCCTGTTTATGGATAACTGCACTATATGCAGGTTGCTATACTTATTAACTTCAATTGTGTGTGACGATAAGGACAACAAGGAAGAGAAATCCTCCCGGTGGACAGAATTATGTGATACATCCTTTTGTCCACATCCTCTAGAAAGACAAATGTCCTGTGTTATGGGTCTAAAGTAATCCACAGTCAGTAGCTAATGGTGGGCTGGTCAGGGACTAGAAAGGAAGGCTACTGGGGGATTGGCAAAACAAGGTCTAGGGACAGGGTAAGTGGATGGAAACCTCTGTCATACCAAGGGCAGGTGTGTGAATAGTCCACCCAGGTGTGAGCAATTTTTTAGAACTTAGACCAACAAAAGATTTTTGAAGAGGAGTATTATATCACTGACAGTGTTTGTAATTGCCAACACATGGTAAAAAGAAGACTAATTTATAGTTGGTTTTATTATTTTTAAATTCTCTACAATGTACCCCCTTATCACCTGCACCTGGTAAACCACTCACTTTGTTCTGACTTTGGTCAAGAGTGTGAGATTATTTATGCCTCAATAATGCCCACTAAGGGGCCTCACAACTGAGGAGTTTCTCACTAATCAATTGATAAAGGATGGACAAGATGACCCGTTCTCTGAATTTCAGTCAGCCTTTTTCCTTGGCCACTTCAGAGATTGCTTAATGAGCTCACGAAGAGTATGACTGTAGGAATGGAAGTTACATTGCCATAGCTGAGTGTCCAATTTTGCCAGCAGTGGAGTCAACATTAAGCCCCTGCTACGTCACCAGACCTCAGTATCACCAGCTAGCCACCCTGTGGCCAAATAATGATATTGGACTCCTATTGCTGGTGGGGCAGGAATGCATCCTCATTGGAATGGTTAGTCTTAAATGGATTTGTCTTCCCTAGAGCATTCAACTCAAAAAACTAGGAAAGATACTGATAAATAAAATTGAAGAAAGGCACAATAAAGATGAAAGCAGAAGTAAATGCTTTTCTTTTAAAGCCCTGACAACCTCAAAGACTTTAACAACAAAACCAAAAGTTAATAAATTGAAAAGATTTATGAAACAGACAAAAGCTTTTGCTATTTCAGTTTTGATTTAACAGAGAAACTGAACATTTGATTTAACAGAGAGACATGAATGTTTGAAATGAGAAAGACAACAAAATGACAGAAAGGAGAAAATTAATAAAATTTTTTGAGAATTCTGTATACAAATGTATAACAATAAGTTTGTAAATATTGATGAAATGGATAATCTTCCAGGTAACTATAAATTGCCAAACTTGACTAAAGGAGATAGAAAATCTGAAAATGGCTAATAAAAGGAATGAAATAGAAAAGGTAGTCAGATCTACCACCTTGAAAAAAGGCATCAGGTCCAGATAGTCTTACATGCAAATTCTACTAAATTCTTAAATATTAGATAACTCCTAGTTATATAAACTAAATGAAAAGATTGTTTGTGGTTAGCAAAACCAGACAAAGAAAACATGTGATAAAATTATAGTCCAATTTAATTTACAAATATAGATATAAAAATCCTTTTTACTGAGTAGTATGTCACTATATCATGACCAATTGCAATTTATCAGAGTAATGCAAGAAAGTTCAATATTAGGAAATTTATTAATTTAATTCTCTTCATTAACAGATTGAAATAAAATGCATATGATTTTCTCAATAGAAGCTGAAAAAGATTGACAGAATTTAAAACCCAGTTCTGAATTTAAAAATCTTTTAAACTAGGAATAGGTTACCTTAATGAGGTAAAAGGTGTGTTCAAGAACTAACAGCAAGCATCATACTTAACGGTGTAATATTACCTTGATAATCAGGTATAAAAGATGAATGGCCAACATCATCATTAAGGACTTGGCCAATGTATAAAACAAGGAATAAAAGGTATGAATACAGGGAAAGAAGTGACAAGAGTAACATTATTGCATATGAAATGATCATCTACTTAGAAAATCCAAGTAGATAATCAATGTGACGTTAGTAATTGTCATGCACAAGTTTTGTGCAAAAGAGCCCAATGTTTTTAAAAATGAATATTCAATTTATTAAGATAACCAGTTTTAAAATGTAGCCCTCTCTAAGCCTTTACATCAGTTTTCAAATCTTGGTTTTCATTTTACAAGTATCATGAAATCCGAACAATTGCCTTTATATTTTTTAAAGATTTATTAATTTATCCCCACCCCCTGCCTTTACTTTTTAAAAATATATTTGTGTAACTCAAGTTTGATAGACTACCTATTAAAAATTAGTCCTATTTACACCTTACATTCTTTAAAGGAAACAAAATGTACCTATAAATTCAATAAACTTAATTTTCTCCAAAGCTTTTAAAATGCTTTTCCAAGTACTTATAAAATTATTTTAAATCTAATAAATTAAACCTGTAAGTACAGTGTAGCTCAGATTATTTAAACATGCCAATACTGTTTACATACTTTGTCAAAGTCTCTCACACATTTCAAAATAAACCCTAATTCTAAAGCCAATTATTCAGCTACACATATCAGATTGAAATCACAAGGCTATTCTGTCAGATAATTTAATAGCCAATTTAAAACACAAATTTACCCCAATTATCCTAAATGTAACATGAAAGTATCATTAATTTGGGTTTGATTTTCTGTAGAATATTGTCTTAGTTTTCTTAATCTACAATCACAAATACCATACAATGGGTTTGCTTAAAAATAGGAATTTATTGGCTCACAGCCTCAGTGACTGGAAAGCTTACTTCCTCTTAGAGTCGGCAGCAATCTGGCTGGCTGGCAATCCTTGAGATTCTTGGCTTTCCTGTCACATGGCCATGTCTCCTCCTTTCTCTTCTGGGTTTCATTGACTTCCAGCTTCAGGTTCCTGCCCGTGGCTCTCTCTTTATAAAGCTGCCACCAATAGGACTAAGACCCATCCTGATTCAGTTGGACACAATTAACCAAAATATAACATCTTCAAAAGGTTCTATTTGCAATCAGTTCATACCCACAAGATTGGGATTAAGAGTAAGAACATTTTTTTTCCTGAGGAATATAATTCAAATTTACCACAAATACATTAAACACTAAACTTCCACAAGGTTGACATGATTGAAAACACACTGCTTCATGTTTTTAAAAAATAGGATGTGTGGATGTGATTCTTGAAGCAACCTACCTGTCTCAGAGAAGGTAGTTCTATGGTCAAATTAATGGAATTAGGTGACAGACAGTGGCCAGCAATTAGATGTACTGACTTAAAAAAAAAAAGTCACTAATAAAAAAATTTAAAGAACACTTTCAGGGAAGCGGCTGTGGCTCAATTGGTTGGGCTCCCATTTACCATATGGGAGGCCCCTGGCTCGAGTTCCGGGGCCTCCTGGTAAAGGTAAGCCGGCCTGCGCAGCTCAGTGAGCTGGCACAGCAAGATGATGCAACAGAAGGAGACAAGCAGACACAGGGAAAAAAAATGCAAAGCAAATGGACACAGCGAGCACAAGCAGCAAGGGGGGAATAAAAATAAATGTTTAAAAAAAGAAAACACTTTCAGTGCATCACTTTTGTAAAAATTAAATACAATTTAAGTATCTATCAGTAGAAATGTGTTTGGATAAATTATTGAGCGTCTCTATTATGGAATAATGTGCACCCATTAAAAACAAACAACATTGTTCAGTTAAAAAAATCACTGATTCAGCAGATTAAAGAAACTGTGGTACATCTACATCATGGACTACTACTCCACAATAAAAAGAAACAAACTATTGATGCATACAACAATTTAGATGCATCTCCAGGGAATTATGTAAGTGAAAAAGGCCAACCTAAAATTCTTACATTTTATATATATATCATATACTATACAAAACTTTTGAAAGGAAAAAACAATTAGTGCTTTCCAGAGGTCAGGCATGGGGGGTGGCAGTCGGAGGTAAGTGGGAGTGGTTATAAAAGGGCCACAAGAGGGTCTGTAACCTGTGGTTTGGGAACTGTTCAACATCTTGACTGTGGTGATGGATACACGTGCCTACACATATGATAAAAATTGTATAGCGTTAAATACACACACATGAAAATGAGTAAAGTAAAACTGTGGAAATCTGAATAAGAATGGTAAATGGTATCGATATCAATAACTTTGTTATGATACTGTATAATTTACAAAATGTTACCATTGAGGAAAACTGGATGAAAAGGTATATCATTTCTTAAAACTGCATGAGACTATAATTATCGTAATTAAAATTACAATTAAAAATCACTGAATAACATGTGTATCATGAACCTATTAAAAAATTAAACAAAGCTCCCCCAAATATATTTGGCTACATATCCATATAGTTATATCAGCATATAGAAAGAGGACTAGAGGGTTAAAGATCAAACTGCTGGCTTGGGATCTCTTGGGAGGGGAGTTGGGCTGGAATACTGGGAAAGAGGGTTGGGAAGAAGGACTTCTTTATTGTGTGAATCTTTTATGGTTGCCTGACTCCTTTAGGTTAAAAAGCTTTTAAGCCATCATAGCTTTTGACTAAATACCTAACAAAATAACAT
>JAQZBX010105508.1:0-10843 GCA_029593785.1 Cabassous unicinctus
TGTTATGCGTGATTGTTTTGAAGGCTCACAACTTCTCTAATAAACATATACATAAGTTCCACCTGCATAGCCAGGGTTGGATGAAGAAACTTTTCTTTTCTAGAGCTATGGTTATGTCACATCTGAAGGGCCTGAAGGTTGAAAGGTAGATAATTGAATATAAATGAACCATCAGTACAAAGAAAGACTAGGAAAATTCTATGATAAGTTTTGAGAACTGGGGTATAACACAAGAAGAGTGAAAAGCCGAGGATGGGAGTGTCTAAATGAGGCCTGGTGGACAAACAGGAGATGGGTCTATAAAATACCAGGGGACGCGGAGTTGTTTGTGAGTCGGCGTCTGTGTGTTCCCTGCGAGATGATACTTAGGCAGCCCAGCTCCACTTAATAGTTGCTGGAATGTAAGAAAATCATACTAAATGATCTGAAAAAGGGGGGTTTTACAAAAACATAAAACCACAAATAGTGTAATTAACAAGTAAAATAAAAAACGAGGTGAAGCAGAAGGCAAAAGGAAAGAAAGAGAAGATAGAATCAGGCATAGAACACATCGCGATGCGTGCCAAGCAATCCTCTCCATTTGCCAGAGATGAGTATACTTTGGTTCTATGCTTTGTGGTCATCTAAAGAAGGAAACAAAATCATATTTTCCACTCAGTGCAAATAAAACAATTGCTTCATAAAGAGCAAGTTTTCCGGATGGTGAGTCCAGAAAGCAATTTTCCCTTAGTTCCTCGCCAAGAAGTCACATGAAAGTAACACCCTCCACAACTCTACAGGAGACAGAAAGTTAAGTTTTGCTGGACTGTTTTTATAAAATCCTACGACTGAGGTCTAAACACTTTTTTGTCTTCACAACTCAACAAAAATTTCTTAGGGAAAAGAAAAGGGCTAGCCCATTGGAAACACTTCAGCTGGCACCAAGGGATCATTACCAAGCGCCAACCTGTGATGCATTTGGAAAGAGACCGTTACCAAAATGGGGAGATGTTAAGTAAAAAAGAGTGTTTATGGCTAAGAGATTTCAAAGTGAGTCGGGAGATCATTCCGGAGGTTACGCTTATGCAGGTCTCAGGCAGACTTCACAAACTTCCACTGTAAACAGAACTTCAAACAAACATGCTCCCCAGGGCTCTAGGGACCTCCAGAGCCTCATGAAATCAGCACCTGCTCGGCAGGCCCTATTTGGGGATATATGATAACCTCTGACAGCCTGAAGCAGTCAGAGCAGACACTATCCCAAATTCCTCAGGATTGAGGAATGAACAAACCTAAGGGGGGAGTGCAACCATGGACCAAAGCAGACTTATCTTGTTATTATCTTGTGTTAATGGAAGAGCCTGTAACACTGATATGAAGATGGTGGTTGCCAGGGCTTCAGAGGGGAGGAGAGGGAAGAACAGGTGGAACAGGGCATTTTTAGGGCCGTGAGCCTGTTCTGTATGATACTGCAATGGTGGATACATGACATTGTAAGTGTGTCAGAGCCTATAAAACTGTACAGCATAAAGCGCAAACTGTAAACTACAGACCTTGATTAGTAGCAATGCTTCAATTTGGTTCATCAATTGTAACAAACGTACCTCATTGATGTAAGATGTAAATAATTGAGGGAAATGTGCATCTGGGCGGGGGGTTATACAGGAATCCCCTATATCTTTGATGTAACTTTTCTGCAGTCTATACAAATGAACAATGACCTACCATCATACCTAGAAACCCTGGCCCACTACCTGCAGTAATCAGCTGTCTATTGTCTACAGCAAACATCCCAGAAAATCAAACCACTGTCCTTGTAACAATCACCCCAAAATAGCCAGGAACCAAACAACAACTGACAGCTTCCCTAAACTGTGCCACTACTTCCAGCGTAGGACCAACTGGAGAAAGCCAGGCACACAGGACCCGCTCTAGTTAGCCCACCTCCAGCTCCCCATGCCAAGGGCCGCCAACCCCAGCACAAAGCTTTCCTGCCCCTGCTGCCTTTGAGTCTCCGCCAAACACAGGTGATGGTGGCTGACTCTCCTCCAACAGCATTTGTTCTCATTTGGGTGTTGTGTGCTGCCACAACATAAAAGCAGAACCAACAGCGGGTCGTGGTGACGCTCCTGCTGGCCCAGTGGCAGGGTCTGTGACGCAGCTGGTTACCACTCGAGCTACTGGCACAGCGAGTCACTCAAGGTGCTTGACAAGCTCCCCAAGGAACCCCCACTCACCCACCACTCCTCATCATAGCAGGGAAATCATGAGTTAGGCCAACGGCACAGCGGGAAGCCCCATCGTTATCCCAAATACTCTCCTAAAATATGGTTGCTCGCGATGAGCTTTAGAACAAGGGAAATAGAGAGAATTCATCAAAAAAAGCAAACCATTTGTTAAAGACGTTACTGTCAGCGGCAATGGGTGAAGCAACCTGGAAGAAAGCACTAGCTTATCGCCGAAGGCATAGCCCAACATAAAGAGGGAAAGAGTGGGGGGGGAAATCCAACATATGAAGACAGGGCTACTCTTTTCTGCCTCTGAAAGCCAGCCAAAATGTCAACACTGGCTCCTTATGTGTTTTCTATATAAACATGCAGCATTAGCATTTCCCCAGAGGACAGAGTAGAAAATTGCTCATAATGAGGTAAGACTTGGAATTATAACACAAACAGTGGTGTGCTTGAACAAAGCCAGAGTATCTAGTGCAAACAATGGCTCAATTGTCGTGCAGTGAAAGGATACCCAGCTCTGCGACGCCCAGGGGCCTGGAAGGATAGCTATTACACAGAAACTGTGTATGTATCCATTTTCCTGTGTGTTAGAGAAGGGAGTTTAACCTTGACTCCAAGAGTTCTGCAGACACAAATGCCTAAAAGTAACTTAGCACTCAATTGGAGTAGGTCTGCACCTCCTGGAAAGATGGATGACTCTCAGCTATTTAATTAATTTTTAACAACATACCCAAAAATGAGTATTAGATATTCATTAAGCTTAGCAGTTACAGTTCTAGAGAGGGGTGCCAGGCTTACAGCTCTTAGAATGCAAACCACTGAAATGTGCAGACTGTAATGTATAAATCATTTTGTTCAGCACCAGTCCATGTCATTAAGTAATGACGTACTTACAAAACACTTTTTGGGTGAAAGTGATAAGGAATCAGAACTCTCGATTGCAAGAGACTGATACCTACCTCAAACCAGCGAATCCCCCGTAAAAGCAACTGGCAGCTCCGAGCGCGTGGGCAGAGCTGGGCCTCGACCTAGAGCCGAGGCCTGGAAAGGGATCAGGCACTCGTTTTCTAGGTCTTTCATTCTCACCTTCTTTGGTGTGTTGGTTCCATTTTCTCCAGCCCGAGTCGTACTTCTTCCCCACAGCACACAATAGGACCACCAGCAGCTCTCTGCTAGCACCTTTCTAAACTGAGGTGGAAAAGCTCTCTTCCTGCACTTTCAGTTTGTGAAATTCTGGAGAAGTTCTGTGTTTGGTCCGCGGGGACCACATGGCTACTCTAGGACCAATCCTTAGAGCCAAGGGTGTGGCCTTCTATCATTGCCCGAGCTGGACCATTTTCCTACACTCAAAGTGAGGGACAAAGATTAATGGTTGGATTGAGGGAAGCAAAGGAGTTCCCGAAAAATAAGTCAAGTGCATTTACCTAGCGAAGCGGGGAGAAGTAATGAGCCAAAGGAACCACTGTGCTGATCATTAAATAGAACTCTGTAGGGGCCCCAGTGTCTGCTCCTGTTAGGAAGGAGAGTAGGAGATGGACTGCCAAACAGTAGGGCTAATTTTAAAAATACGTATGTAAAACCTTATATCTAAATGAGCTTTGCCTTCAAAACAGTCATTACCTTCAATGGCCATCTTCTTACAGTGATGCTGAAAACATTTCTAAACTAAACAATTGGGATTGTCTTCAGAAATTGTTTGAATTGTTATAAGTAAAAGCCTTATTAATTTCTGGTTACATGGCAATGAGGAATCAACCTTACACACATTAATCAGTTATGGGTGACATTTAGTTATTTCCAAAAATCATAAATTCACCCAAACAATGAAGACTTGCCACCATTGAGACATCTTTAGAAAATGTGCCATAGAATCAGGGAGCAATTCCATAAGGTTTCCAGAACCGTTTTGTGATTGTCTTGTACAGTGGTCAGTGGGGGCATAGAATAAGAAAATAGCCACTTGTAGTGATTATACTATAGGAAAAACTTTTTTGGTATTTAAGATATTAGTCTATTTGTTAATTTAAAGAGTCTTTATGAGTATTGTGGTGGCTATTCCCAAATCCACATACCCTACAAAGCACAAGATGGGTTTAGTTATAACTCTCCCACCCCAGAAGTTTTTGATATCCATAGGTAACGTGGCAGACACTGAAGACTTGGTCCATATACACCTACGGCCAGTGTAATATGAAAAGTAAGTGTACCTATCAAGGTCTCCCCATGTGATACAGGCACCTTTTCCCCATCTCCCTGATACTTAACACAGTAAACAATTTCCTGCATACTTGCTGCCTATCAAGCCTACTTGCACTGATAATGTTAAAATGATCATCAGAATTCATACCACTGTGGATGAAGCACCACAGGAATTTCATAAATGAAGATAAATACGTGAAAGGAACTTAAAAAAAAAAAAAAAAAAGACCTGTTCAACATAGCAGTCCTTCATTACAAATGAGAAGTCCAGCTTAAACAACAGAATGTTTTTCTCTGACAGTTCTGGAGGACAGAAATCAAGTGTGGGCAAGGCCACGTTTCGTTTGTAAGGGGAGGGTCTGCTCCATGTTGCTCTCCTGGCTTTTGGTGGTAGCCCACAATCCATGGTGCTTCTTGGCTTTGGCAACATAATGCAGTCTACTCCTCCATCACATGGCCATCTCTCTCTGTCTCTCTCTTACTGTGTCCAAATTTCCTCTGCTATAAGGACACCCTAATCCAGTTTGGCCTCACCTTAATAACTTCCTCAAGATCCTATTTCTAAGTAGGGTCACATTCATGGGACTGGGGGAAAGGATTTAAATACATCTTTTCGGGAGATACAATTCAACCCTTAACATCTACTTGCCCAAGTATTCTGTTCTGTCTGCTCCAGATGTGAGAATCAAAGAGAATTATGTGGTCCAAACAGAAAGACAACCTATGAGACCTACAGAAAAGACACATGACTGTTGCTTCCCAGGCCACTGTTCACAGCCCATTTATAAGTCTGCTTCCTAGAAAACATGGCACTTGCAAGAGAGAGAATGGCCAGGCACTCATCAGTCCACAAATCCACCACTGACATATCCACCCCTAGAAAACTTACAGTATTTTACTCTATTGAGCAAAATTGCCCACAGAATGGAGAAAAGCTTCAGAACACTACATATAAGATCTCATTAAGTTCATTAAGATTTCAGTAATTTTTATTTATCCACTTCCATAGACAGTATGGATTTAAAGCTGATCTCAAAGTGACCTAAGAGACAGTAAGAGTCTCACTAATGTCTACTGAAGGTAATAGAAGCCAAAATCACATAAAGAAAATCAAATTATAAAATTCAGTAGAAGTTCTGTTGTAGTAAGAGAATTACTATATCGCTAAGCAGGGATACTTGAGATACCCATTTGTTAATAGTTTTTATAAAGCATATCATTTGTATAAAATTTGGCTTTTCTAAAGTACATTAAAACAAATCTTTCCTTCTAGCAATATGCCAAACTGGATATTCCTTAAAAAAAACCTTTACTGCAAAACACACAATACATAAAATTCAACAAATATCCATTTAAATGCATAGTGGTCCTTGCCAGACAGTCAAAGAAACACCCAGGGGGAAACAACAATAAGAAAAGGCAGAAAACCCCAATGGCCAATGATTATGAAAGCCATGGCTGCTCTGAGAACATTTGTCAATCCCAAGAATCAAGAGACTTGGATTGCTATGCAGGGGACAGAAGACAAGGTAGAGAGTTAGAAGTGAGAACTGCAAAAACTCAGAACCCAGGAATCAGGGAATGAAAATATTGTAGCTAAACAAAGAGATGAAATGGGATCTTTTCTACCTTAGTTTGCGTCATGAGGAAGGAAAATTTCTCTTTGAGAATGCAAAACCATAGTCCTACCTTCACACAAGTTTGGGTGTTGAATTTATACTCAAGAAGGAACTAAGAAAATCTGAGCCAAGAAAGAGCCATAAAGAAATCCCTGGTAGGGAGTGCTGTGGCACACCAGGCTCCAGCAACTGTAAAACTTCTCATGAGTAGGATAACAACCAGGACTTACAGACTTCCCACCAATAGCAAATAGGTGAAAAATACCCACAATTCAAAATTGCAACACACACGAATTATTTTTTAGTTCTAATGACTCCAGCTCATGTTAGCTTATTTCTTTATCTAGAAGTGGAAAGGGGTCAAGAATTGTTAAAACTCCATCAATCCAATAGAGTCAGGAAATGGAGGGGAAAAGCAGCATAGAAAATTCAGGCAAAAGAAAACACCTAAATGAGATAGTATAATATATATAAGTATCAGCAATCACAATAAATGTAAATGGCTTAAACTGGTCCTTTAAACACAAGTTATAAGACTAGACTCAAAATTTGAATCTAGCTATATGCATTTGAAAAGAGGCACACCTAAACATCATAATAGAGAATAATTGAAATGAAATAAAAAAGAACATATCAAACAATTTTTAATATTAACTACAGGAAAGCTAGAATGCCTGATAAAATAGATTCAAAGCTGAAAGCATTAATAGAGCAAAAGATGGTCACTAATTAATTATAAAACTTCCAACTCACCTAAAAGATATAGTAAATATAAACTTGAAGCATCTAAATTTATAGCTTCAAAATATAGAAAACAAAACTTGAGAGAATTAAAAAGAAAAATAGACATATCTAACCATCATAACAGTAAATTTTAACACATCTCTCTCAGTAATTGGTACATCAAATATGCAAAAATTTAATAGTAATGCACAAGATTTAGACAACTTAATTAATGAAAGTGAACATTAGTAAGACCTTGCATCAACAACTAGTGAATACACATTCTTCTTAAGCACACAGTTATAAACAAGGACAAACAAGTCTCAATTAATTTCAAATAATTGGTATCACACAAAAAAAAATTCTCTGACATAATTCTACTACACTGAAAATCAGTAACAAAAAGGTAATTTATAACATAATACATTGGAAACTGTCAGGCACATAAAATTACTAAAAGGTTAAAGTAAAAGTAATAATGGGAGTTTAATATACGTGGAACAACAATTAAAGTCTGGGAGATCATCAGCAATAAATTTCATATTAGAAAATTTAAAGACAAAAAATGAATGAACTAAGCATCTCATAACAAAATAAGGGAAAGGATGAGTAAACCTAAAGATATGGGAAGGAAGGAAATAGTAAATCTAAGAGCAGAAAGTAATTAAATGGGGGGGAAGACTCAATAGAGAAGATCAACAAAACCCAAAGTTATTTCTTTGAAAATATTAATAAAACAGTCAATCCTCTGTAAGACTGATCAAGAAAAAAAGAAGAAAAGACAAACAATAGGTGGAATGAAATAGGTCATATATCTGTGGCTATAGCATTTACAAGATAATAAAACAATATGATTAATAACTTTACAGTAATAAATTTGAAGACGTGAAGTAGATAATTTCATACAAAAGTGCAAATACCCAAATTTACTAAAGCTGTAAACTTGAATGGTCTTCTAACCTTTACAGAAATTGAACAGTAATTAAAAATCCACTTCATCACCAACTTCTCTCAACTGAAATATAAATCAAAAAATAACACACTAGACTCAGATGATTTCATAGGTGAATTCCAAACTCCAATTCTACTCAAACTCATCCGGAAGATAGAAACAATGGAGATAGGACTACAGACTTTTGAAAGCTAAAATGTATTAAGTAAGCATTCTATATCTAGCCAAATTATCATTCATATGTAGTGACAAGAACAAAGACAAAATGGCATCCTCAAACATGCAATAATTTGTGACATATCATTTATGTAATCCTACTGAAAATCTACTCTCCAAATTAAAATGAAAACTGGCAAAGATCAAATTATTAAAAATTATTATGACTATTATTTCTTGAGTGCCTGATCTACCAGCAATTTTACTAAATACTTTTTAAATGTTATTTCTATTCTTTAAGGATAGATATTTTATCTACCTTATAGATGAGCAATCTGAGAGAGAAATTAACCAATTTTCAAAACATCACACAGCTAGAACTGAAAATTGATCCAGGATCTTACTATTAGAGAAGTTGTGGGTTTATCTAAAATCATGGGTTCATGCATAAAATACAGGATTCCCATATACCACCCTACCATTAACACCTTGCATTGTTGTGGAACTTTTGTTACAATTAATGACAGCACTTTTTTTTTTTTTTAATATGCCTAAGTAAGTATCTTTATTTTTTTTTAATTTATTTTTCATATATATTTTAAAAGATGCTTAGATTACATAGATGTTACACAAAAATTACAGGGATTCCCGATAGCGCATTTTTATAATGGTACTATTAACTATAGTCCATGGTTTAACTTAGGGTTCACTCTTGTAATAGTGTAGTTCCTTGGAGTTTTAAATGTTTATTCTGTTACCATGTATGCAATCTAACACTTCCCTTTTTAATCACATGCAGATATATTATTTCAGTGCTGTTAACTGCATTCACAATATTGTGCTACCATCACCACCATCCATTACCAAAACATTTCCACCATTCCAGATAGGAGCCCTGTCCATTTTAATCCTTTAACTTTTTTTTTTTAGAATAATTTTTTTTTATTTTTAAAAGATACTTAGATTACATCAATGTTACACAAAAAATAAAGGGATTCCCATATGCCCCACTCCCCACACCTCCCACACCCTCCCACATAAATATCCTTCATTAGTGTGGCACATTCATTGCAATTGATAAACTCATCCTGGGACTTTGCCATTAAGCATGGACCATAGTTCACATTGTAGACCACACTCTCTCCCATACAGTTCTGCATGTTATGTGATGATATAAAACGGCCTATATCTGTCATTGCAATGTCATTCAGGATGATTCCCAAGCCCCGAAAAAGCCCACATATTGCAACTTTTTTTTCCCTCTCCCTGCCCCCAGAGCCTCCAGTAGCCACTGGCTCCACATCAATGTTGCAATTTCTTCCATTGCTAGAATCACAATATGTCTATAGTAGAATACCAGTAAGTCTACTCTAGTCCATAGTTTTTCCCCAATCCTGAGGATTCTGGAATGCTCATGTTCACTCCAGCTCTAATTGAGAGGGGGCTTATATCCCATGGGGAAGATGGATGGGACTATCTTGCTTGCAATTGCAGACTCTCTCTGTTCCTTGGGATGGTTGTTGTCCATTATCATCCCCTAATTAGTTGTCCTGCATGAGTCCAATGAGCTGTAGAGTAGATGTTGCAACTCTGCTGAGGTTCCAGGCCCAGTTGGCACATAGACAGCCCAAAGACTTGAGTCTCTTGGAAGTATAGCTACAAACTCCAGCACCAAGTATAGGTTTAAATAGAAGGGACAGATGAGTCATGTGTAGGGAAGACACAATTGAGTCCAACTGTCACTCTCAGGAGCACAAACTCCAAAGTAGGGCCCACTGGCAAGGCACCAAACTCCAGAGTTATCTGCACTGATCGTAGGACCTGGGTGTCTCCGGAGCCCTTGGGAACCCCACTATTTGGGGTAGTTTCCACTTTAGCAGTCTATGAGATCCTGCTGAGATGTGCATAAGCATTACCTCTGGGATGACCTCCCAACTCACTTTGAAGTCTCTTAGACATATAAACTCATTTATTTTTACCTTTCCCCCCTTTTATTTGAGGTCTTTTTCCAGTTGCATTGCTAGTTGGTGCTTGGTAGTAATCCTTGGTGTCAGGGAGGCTCATCCCTGGAAGTCATGTCCCACGCTGGGGGGAAGGTAATACATTTATATGCTGAGTTTGGCTTAGAAAGAGGCCACATTTGAGCAACAAGGAGGCTCTCAGGAGGCAACTCTTAGGCACCCCACAACACTAGGCTAAGTTTCAATTTCGAGAGCAAAGGCTCATAAGTATAGCTGTCAATATCAAGGGCCCATCAGTGGATCATCCTCCTTTGCCGGTCATTGCCCCTGCACTTGGGGGACAGTTGCTGCTCCATCAGAGAATGTGGCAGAGCTCTCCAGGATGGGAACTCAATATTCTCTTGGTTATTGTGTGAGTCTCCACCCACTGTGACAAGGCCCTGTGAATATTTGAACATTTTTATATACCTTATATGTATGTCCATGTGAACTTCCTCCCACACATCCCCCATCACTGACACCCCACACCAATGATCCTCCCCTGCCCCAGTTGTAACCCTTCTGTGATCCAAAGGTTCTTCAAAAATGAGGCCATTAAAATAGCCAATACAATTAATAGGAAAATGAAATAATAATAAGTTTAAATATAAGAAATAAAATACATAAAAATTTTTAAAAACTAAAAATTAAATTAAATTAAGATTGGGATATTAAAAAATATTTTTTTAAAATTTGACATTTTGCCTTTCATCGCTGTAATTAATATCTGGTGTCCTGTCTGTACAGTGGCATTTTCTTCCATTTATTCCCCAGTGTCTTATTATTTTTCACAGGATAGATCAAACAGGGGGTATTTAGTGGGCAATGGAAGTTTTCTACATGATCTTGCAATGATGGACACAGGCCTTGTTAAATATCAAAATATATCAAAGTGTACGGTCTAAAATGTAAACCATAATGTAAACCATTGACCTTGTTGAGTAGCTATGTGTCACTATTTATATATCAGTTGTAACAAAG
>JAQZBX010105509.1:0-10844 GCA_029593785.1 Cabassous unicinctus
CCAGCTTGCCTTCACCAGGAGGCCCCGGGAATCGAACCCAGGGCCTCCCATATGGTAAACGGGATCCCAACCAATTGAGCCACAGCCACTTCCATCCGTGGAATTTCTTGGCCGGCACGTTGCCATTCTTTTATGCTCCCAGGCTATCAGCATGCCGGCATCAAGGCAACGACGCGGGCTGTCCACTGTTGCCCCTGAGCTCTGCCCAGCATTTGTTTTTTGTGCCTCAGCCGCTGCCACTGCACATTAGACTGATGGCTTCAGGAAAGAGTTCATAGAGAATGATGAGTTGTAAGTTTGGTTCAGAGCTGTATTTACAGACCTAGCTTTCTCTAAACCTCTGGTCTCACACCTCTCCACGTTGAAGAGCTCGTGTGCTTTGTAGCCCGCATGCTTTGTAACCCTCTTACAATATCTAGAGAAGTGGTTCTCAGCCTTGGTTGCATCTGAGAATCTCTGGCCACACTTCCACTTATCTAGTCTGGAGGGGCCCAGGCACCAGTATTTCTGAAAGCTCCCAAGTGAGGCCAGGATGCAGCCAGGGTTGAACTCCACTAGGCAAGGGTTGGCAAACTTTTTCTGTAAAGGATGAGACAGCAAACCATTTAGGCTTTGAGGGTCATATGGTCAGAGGTCATATGGCCTCTGTCGCAATATTTTTTCCCCCAACCATTCAAAAAAACATCAAAACCATTCTTACATTGCGGGCTATAAAAAACTGGTCATGAGCAGGATTTGGCCTGTGGGCTGTAGTTTGGCAACCCCATTGTTTCAAATTTAGTTCCATAAAAGGACATGATTTCTACCCCAGATCACTGATAAAATTTAAATGCATCCTACCCTTGGTTTCTTATTTCAAATAAGTCCTACCAGAACTTTTTTTTTTTTTTAACATGGCAATGATTTCCTTAATAGCTTAGAAATTATAGTAGTTAGGATGCTTTTGTCTACAAATAACCTGCCTGGCTTACTGTCTTTAAACAGTAAGAAGTTTATTCTGTCATTAAAATATAGAAAATTGCAGAGTTAATTCAGCTGCTCTACACTGTCATCAATCCAGGTATTTTCCATCTTTCTACTGTACCATCCTCAAATCAATGATGGCTACTATCTCGCCTCATAGTCGCAAGATGGCTGTAGCCGCTCCAGGCATCGCGCGCAGCCTCATGTATTTATTTTTAATAGTGAGGCAACCTTTTCTAGAACAAACTCCTCCTCCAATGTAGAACTCCCCTTAGGTCCCAAAGACCAAACTAATCCCTGGAGAAGGAATCCAGACTACCATGATTAGCCATCATACTTTATGTCTGGTGTTGGAAGGGACTTGCTTCCCTTAAGCAAGTGGCCTCAGGATATGTGAACCAAAGAAGAAGGAGTGGCAAGTGGGAAAGAGTCAACAGTCTCAGGACTTCTAGGAGGAAAAATTTAAAGAGTCTGAAGATGGCTGATTGCTGATGTGCTCATTTCCATTTGTTTATTTCCCTTAAAGAACATCAATACAATTTTCCTGAAAGAAATTGTGTTTTCACCCAAACAGGTTATATTTTGCGTAAGTCCTCAAAGACACTGTTATTTCTATCAGATTACATTTTAAAAAGAAATGTATGTTATTTTTGCCCACTTATTTTCCTAAAATTGTACCATATTGCATATCAAGCATAAAAATATCCATGTCAAAAGGTAAAAAGAAAAAAAGAACTACCATTTTTTGTTCATTTTGAACCATAAAAGTGTTGTCTAGTTTTGTGTTTTGTATTGTGAAAACAATAAAAGATGTTTTTCAAGTAAAAACTTACAGCCTTGAATGAGAGTTAAGTGCTAAACGCGTTATCCTCCGCATGCTCTCCTCGCCACCCCACCAAGATTCTGATCTGTCTCCTGGCGGTAACGGCTCCCCTCTGCCTCCCGGTTTGAAAATTAGTGGGAGAGGTAGAGTATTTCCAAACTGGGCCGCGCCCCTCCTGCTTGGAGCCGGGGTGCCCCAGGGAGCGGGCGCTGGGATCCACACTTGCGATTTTCTCGGGAGCCCACGTGGCTGTGGCGTAGTGGAGGCGCTTAGCCCAAGCACGGAGCGGCCTCTTACCAGGCGTGCAGCATTGGAAGAGTACACAACCTCACTGAGCTGAGTCTTGACATCTATAAAGAATTTCTACTATGCACTTTTGAAGATTCTCCTTAGAGCTAATGGCCTATGATTCTCTTAACCGTGTGATCTTCCATTTTGACCTTTATTTCCAATGTTAAACTGATTTCTACTCTGAAGGTGGCAGGTGCAGTTCTAGTATGAGACATTCCCATGTAACTAAGCCAAATTCCTCTCACCTTCAAGGAAGCAAGTCAAAAAAGACAAGTGAGCAAGAGAAACTCTACGAAGGAGGCAACGGCAGATGCTTTAATTATTTTTTTTAAGTAAAATATTTGCATTTTAAATGTACTTTATTCATGTTGGAGCACATTTCACTGTTAATTGCAACACAACAATTGAGCACTACAGCTGTAGAGGTCTCTTTTCTTCCTTCTAGAACTTTCTATTAATCTGAAGCTATCAGAAGTGAAACCATGAGGCTGTGAAAAAAAAAAACTGGTGTAGGAAGAAAAGTTTTATTTGGTGGCAAAAGCAGTGAGCTTTGGCTTGCCCAGCATTTTTCATTTTTCTTTTCCTTCAAGAGTGAGTTTGTACTCACTTGCAATTACAATTTCTCAGCTCATATACTATAGAGAAATGGGCTATTTTTCTCAGGGGAATTACACATTTTAGAAGAGACCCGTCATCCTTAGAAAAACTTGGGGAAGCTTTTTCCCTAAGGAACTTGAAATCCGTTCAGCAGATCCGCATGTGTCAAGCTTTGCCCCAGCCTAAAGGGGGCGCGCACCCTTCCCGAGGGCAGGGCAGTGCGCAGCTGCTCCCGGGGCCAGCGCGCTGCTCCCCTTCTCTGTGGGCCTCATTAAGGGTGAGGGCCGGGGTTTCAAGGGTTTCCTGGAGCAGTTTATCTTTGCTCAGGCAATCCAGGTGGGCCAATCCGGGTGAGCCAGACAATGCCCTCGGGGCCCGGGTCCTCCTCCCCAGGGCGTTTCCTGGTGGCCTCCTCATAGGAGGGCGGAGAGCCCACGGCCAGGGGGGCGCCCTGCGGGTGCAGGGGGGAGTAGGGGAAGCCGTGCTCGCCGCCCCAGGGCAAGGCCGGCAGCAGGTCGGGCGCGTCCCCCGGCGGCCGCTCCGGGAGGTCGATGCTGAACACGGCGCCCTGCGCCTGGGGCGCCCTGCAGCGGCCCGACAGGAAGAGCAGCAGGAAGGCGAGGGCCAGCAGCGCGGCGGCGGGCAGCAGGATGCACAGGAAGGGCTCGGCGTCTGCTAGGGAGGAGCTCAGCCTCTGGGTGCCCTGCGGGGAGCGGGCGGAATCGGGTTAGGAGCCCTTCCCGAGGCCTGCGCGCCCCTCCTGCCTCCTTTTTTCTTACCTGGGGGCTCACCCGGAAATTTCTGCCATCATCCTGCCATGCCAGTGGGCTTGAGCCTCCCTGAAATAAGGTGAATTTGCTTGGCCAAGCGTGAGTTCAGAGTGTCAAAAAGCATGCAGTATCGTTGTCCTCTGAAATTTCCACTAAACATACTGGAACACATTTTATTTAGCCAGTAGGTTCACCACTCATTCTTTGAAAGGGTACGCTTACTAGGCATGTGTTTATTACATTTAGAATCAAACCGATAACGTTTTATTATCACAAAAGGGTCATATGGGACTTAAGTTCTTTAATTCTGGAGCAAAATCTCACATATAAGTGATATTTGAATGCTGATTTGATAATTGAGATTTTTAAAATTCCTTAAATTGGCTGGGCAATATTTTTGGGATAAATATAGAAAATTTAGAACTTTTTAAAAAAGAGTGGCCGATAAATTCTTTGGCACCCCAAAGGATACCGCTTTATGGTATAAGTGCACAAAAATAACAACGGTTCCTGGTGGAGCAATAGGCACAAAGCAGAGCTTCAGCATGAGGAAGAAGGCAACACACAAAAACACATTTCCGATTGTGTAGATATCACTTTTCATAAAGCTCCCTAGCAATAATGAAACAATATACAGTGGAAACATTTTTCCACCATAGAAAGCACACGGTGACAATTGGAAATGTTCGTATCCACTAGAAAGGAGGAAAGAAAAAAAATTGTAAAACCTCCTAATTTTGTTTATCTAAAATAAAACTCATAATAATTAAGCTGTGAGAGTGCCTTGATTTTGGTAGAAAGGACAAAAACAGTTCACTGGCCCCGGCCTCTTCAGAGCCCCGTATTCTGCATCACTGTTCCTCTTTTATGCTCCCTAAAGAAATTATTAGTGTGTGTGCTATTTTGGCACAAAATTAGAGGGGTTATTTACCATTTCTACTGCCAGATATTTTGCCCTTGATAAGATATGAGTTATGATATTTTTGCTTAAATTCCAAAAAAAAGAAAAGGTTTCCCTGGGAAGCAGAGCATGGTCTGTGGGGTTTGACACTGGCTTGGAATTTCAGAGTCCCCTTCTAACAGTTGTGTGGCCATGGGTCCTGCACTGAGCCACTGGGTGAGGGTTTTCTCCTCTATGAAATGGAATCAATAACATCTATTTTGAAGAGCTGGCATGAAAACTAAATGAATTAATATGTGTATATACTTGGTGAATAATATCTATTGATATATTTATATCTCAGGGTCTATTTGGTCAAATGTACTAGAAAATAAGATACTAGAGATAACCAGCAGAAGTATAGAAAGTATTGATAAGGCTGGAAAATATGATGAAGATAAACCTGGCATTACTAGGTTAATATTTTAATCAATATGTCTTTTCAGGAAAAAAATATTTTATTAATATAAATGTGCTTTATATGTATGATTTTAGGCTCTATTTCTAAGCCGTGGATTCTTTCTGTTTTGTCATGCATAACCTAGTTTATTATGAGAATTATTAAGTTAAATATCTGTTGTGATGTTATAAGGGATTTTGCTTACAAAAGCCATAAGAGTAGATGGACTTATAAATAGATTTACTGCAATTATTAAGAAACCAAGTTGGAGTCAAAAAGAAGTTTAACTAGGATGTGTTTTCTCCCTCTGGATGAATCACCAAAAATGTTTCAGCTATTTATTTACCTTAATTATTAAAACAATCACTCTTCAGCTTTGATAAACATGGAGCATTTTGCATTACCTATTTTTCTCCTTGATTCTCTACTCATAAAAAGGAAAAGAGGAGTTTCTGGCCAGTTGTGGACATCAATTTTTAAATTCCCTGTTACACCCTGTAGGTTCAGCATTCATGGATATACAGGGTACTTAGTGTTTTATTTACAAGGTTTTATGCAATGGATCCTAGCACTTACAATTATGCCCCTTACAGTACTGTCGGTGTTAGCTGTGAAAATTTGGGAGAGAAGAAATGTCACGGTCGCCTCCTGTAACTGGTACCTCCATGGCTGTGGCTCTAGGAGGCTTGGATATAATACAGCAGATTAGGATGAGTTCTTGAGATAAAGAACTCCTCTTCTCTTTCCATTAAGAGGTGCGCAGAGATATAGGACAAATTTATTATGTGGTCCTTCGTTTGCTTACTTAATGATTCGTAATGTATTGCTTAGAA
The DNA here is from genome assembly GCA_029593785.1 of Cabassous unicinctus. Taxonomy (NCBI): domain Eukaryota; kingdom Metazoa; phylum Chordata; class Mammalia; order Cingulata; family Chlamyphoridae; genus Cabassous; species Cabassous unicinctus. Next base: position 5,618 of record JAQZBX010105509.1, read on the forward strand.
TTTTTTAACTTTATTTTTTTTATGTGGAAATGATATCTTCACTCTAAGAGTCACTTCTCTCAAAGTTGTTTCTTTGCTTTTAATGTTCAGGGAATATTTTAAAGAAATGTCCAATTAAAGGCATAATTGCTGAAGGCTCTATCATCATGTTTATATAGTTTATATATTATAACATATATATAATTTTTTCCCTGTAAAAGGTGACTTTGGAGAACTTAAATACCAATTCATGAATTGATTTTCTAGAAAACAACAGAATAGGTTTGTTTCCTTCTTCCTTGTGTCTCCAGCAGAGACATTCCTTTCCTTTCTGATTATAAAATTAATTCTGAGCTTTTGGGTTTCCACAAATAGTTTTCCTTAGTACTGCCTATGACTGAGACCACTTTGATGATTTCCCTTAACCTCCTGCTATCCTTCCTGAAGTAAGACACTTGGTTTCTCCTAATTCTTAGAAACAAGGGTCTTTACACCGCTCGGAGGACCAAAGAGAATCACTTATTTGTGTGTATATAGACATTGCCTCCCGAGCAAAGGACAAAGTTGCAACAAAAAGGCATAAAACTCCTGGTTTCAGGTGTTCTTTGACCCTTAGAATATATTTGTGGCGAGTTTCACTTAGAATTATCATGATGGAAAAAATATAACTTTCGAGTTACTTCCTTAGACCACGCCAATCAGTGAATTCAGTTTTGTCACACCCATCATGCTAAATGTTGCCCCTAAATCTTGATATCCTAAGAATATAGGCATGGTTGGTTTTAAAACTGGCAAAGTACTTTGGGGGAAAAGGTACCGACCTGCAGCTGGGTCTCCAGGGGCGGGCTGGGTTCGCTGGTCAGCCCCTCGTCTGTGCCCCTGCCCGCGTGGCCAAACTGCCTCCAGCTGCTGCCCGCCAGGCCCCGCATGCTGAGGTCCGGCCGGCGCCCCACCACGCTGGCACCTTGCTGCCCAGATCTGAGGGCGGCTGCTGGCTCCTGGCCCCGTTCCAGCCTGCATGGGCTGGGCTGAAGGCTCAGGGTGATTTGTCCTCTAATGAGAGATGACAGGGAAGAGAAAGCAACCGGAGAGACGGCTCAGGACTGATTCTGGAAACCCACGCCTCTGGATGGGTTTCTGAGTCCTCTGTCTCGACAAGGGTCAGCCCTAGAATGATTTCAGAGGGGGCAGTTTCTGCACTTGCAATATTGCAGCGCAGCGAATGGGCTCCGTGAATAAAAAGCTGTTTATATTTTGATGTAAATAAGACCCTCTCCCTCCCCTGCTCACACCCCTCTCCAGCTGAATTCCCTTTAATGATTTCTGGATCCTGTGGTTCGGAGAGGATGGATATTATTTTACTGAATTATTCAGATGAACGATGCCTAATGAGAAAGTTGTACGGAAGCCAGATGGACAATAGCTTAGACTGTAAGGATGGAACGTTTGCTGGTTTCAATTTAAAAAAGTCAAATTACCTGTACCTAAAGAGTCTTCCTTTGATTATATTGTGAACTTTATAAAAGTATTTATATCAAGCTTAAAATAAGAAAATTTCAATTTGAATGTTCACTGAGGTAACTTGGGCATGTTTAATTTGACACGTTTATTGAGCATTTACCGTTCAAGGCCTGGCGGCTGGATTCTCTTTTAGTGGAGTAAACTTCAGCCTCAAAGACGTATTCAAAACGTTAGAGCCCAAAGCTGCAACCACCTGCGCGCTAAGGTAAGCGCCGTTTCCACTTGGGTGATTGTCCTGATGCTGAGGCGATGCCGCTGAACTACCATCCTCCTCCTTTTTTTGTTAAACTGGAATTCTTAACCACTGGGCCATGGTGGTTTGGGGTGGGCTCCGGTGCTGGGGGCTCTTAAATTGTTAAGTGAAACTTTGTAGATACAGATGAGCATTTTCCTGGGAGGAGCCACAGCTTCCATTACCTTCTCAAGGACAGCCCCTCCCCCAGAGAATTTAAAGACCAGGAAGGAGGAATCTGGCACCTTGTCAAAATGGTTATTTGTGGTTGAGGTTTGCGTTACATTTCCCAATGCTGCCGTCAGTATCCCAGTGTGGAACTCCTCTGCCATTCCATCCATATAGTCTTACTGTGGAGTAAGCGGATTTTAGACTTCAGTTATGGCGTTGCCTTGGTCCATCGACGTGCTCCTGTTTTGGGTAGATCTGGCATCCACCATCAGCCACACCTGGCCACCAGTGCATTGTTTGCTTTCTTGCATGACAGTGGTGTTGCCAATACTGTGCCCTAAACATGGACCATCTTTCTCCCCCTTAACTATTCATTTAAGTATACTCATTTCTTGAGAGGCAAATGCGAAGGCTGGATCAAAAGCATAAAATAATGCATCTGTCATTTTTGGCCCTCATCCAGCTGAGAATATATAAGGCAAAAATTCCTGTTTTTATTGATATCTTTTTGGGGACCAAGAGAAAATAATAAAATTACACACAAAAAAACATAGAATATATCAGAATTTGATAAAGGCTATGGAGAAAAACAAAGCAGAGAAGGGGCAGACTGACTATGGGGAAGGGCATTTTTAAAAGGGGAAGTCAATTGAGACTGTACAGGGAAAGTGATATTTGAGCAAAGGCTTGAAGGAGGTGAGAAAAGAGGTTCTGGCCAAGGGAACAGCCAGTGTAAAGGCCCTGAGGCAGCCACATGCCCAGTAGAGTCAAGGAGTGGCTGGTAGGTCAGTGTGGCTGGAGCAGTGAGCAGGAGGTGGGTCAGAGAGGGCAGGGCGGGGGCAGGGGTGGCGTGGAGAGGGCAGCATGGACAGCAGAGTTCATAGAGCGTTGGGAAGGTTTTGGCTTTTCCTCTAAGTGAAATGGAGGAGTCATTACAGAGTTTGAGCAGAAGGGCGACGAGGTCTGACTTCCATTTTAAAGCATCATTCAGGATGCTGTATTGGAAATAGATAGAGGGATTAAGGGCAGAAGCAGAGAGACCAATTAGTTAGGGCTCTTTTAATAATTCAGGGGAGAAATAATGGACCCGAGTAGGAGCAGAGAGGTGGTGAGATTCTAGATTCTACATATGTTTTAGGGGCAGAGCCAACAAGATTTCTTGAAGACTCGAAGGTGGTGTAAGAGGAAGAAAAGCTAAGAATGATTTTCAAGGCTTTAGCCTGAGCAACTGGAAGAATGGTCACTGCCATTTACAAAGTGTTGGTGGGGACGGGAAGGCGGGGGGGGGCAAGTGGTTCCTCAGGAGGAGGAGTGCAGATCAGGAGTCGAGTTTTGGACATGGCACATTCGCAGTGTGTATGAGCCTGGACACTTGGGTTTGGAATTAGGGGAGAGGTCTTTGAGTAGAGACACTCCTTGGGGGCTGTTGGCAGGGAAGTGGTGTTTAAAGCTGGGAGACAATGAGATCACCAATTAAATGAGAGAAAGTGAGGGGCCAGTGAGGGAGGAGAGAAACCGAGGCAGAGTGGGGTCCTGCGATCCAAGTAGAGGTTTCTAGCAGGAGGGAAGGGTCGTCTACCTCAAAAGCTACTGGTGAGTCAAGTAAGGCCATGACCTAGGTATAATATTGGATTAAATGGAATGAGGGTAGGTGGGCAGGTCGCTGGTTATTTGAGCAGGAGCGGTTTTAGTGAGTGGTTGGGAAAAAGCCTGGCTGGGATGGTTTTAAAAGATAAAGGGAGGAGAAGGATTGGGAATGGTGAATATAAGCAACTTGGTTATTTTTGCTTGAAAGGGGCCAGAGAAATGGCATAGAAGCTGGACAAAGAAGGAGGGTCGAGATGGCTTACACTCAACTAGAGCAAGTCACCAGATACAGAGAAAAGAGAGCTCACGCACACGGCAACCCTCAGCCACTCGCCTCCAGGAATCCCTCCTCAAGCAAGAATCAGATGGCTGCTCAAAGATACATGCGAGAGGTACTCAAAGATACATATCGCTGAATGATGCTTTACTACCACAGTGCCTACAGTAACAAATAACTGGAAATAAAAATCTGTCCTCAAAACGAGAATTGGTTAATAAGTCAAGCTATACACATATAAAGTGATATCTTCACCTGATAATAGATACCGGAAAGACGTAGACGTGCTCACAACGTATCAAGAGAAACCAATGAAAAAATAGCATGTTTGTTATAAATTTACATGTCTCTGCATGTAGGAAAAAAGCCAGTGTTGGTGGGGTGATTGTACAAGTGGTGGGACTGTAGTTTGTTTTTAACAGGACTCTGGGTCTTTTTTTTTTTTTTTTGCTGATCCACATTGTGTAATTTTTCTATAACATGTGTTGAATGAGACACAATAGTTTCCACAGTCTGCCTTCCCTAAAGGCTCACGTAAAACCACCTGCCTCTAATATGCTGGCACTTCCTGCTCTCCACCCACTTCAGAATGAATCACTATTTGCTCTGAATTTCCACAGCATATTGGTTACTTTTCTATTGCAGCATTTATTTCAGTCCACTTTGTATTATTTCAAAAATTAACTAGGGGATTGTATTAAATAATGATCTCTGCTGTGACTTACAACTTACCAAGATGTACCGAGCCTGTGCAGGTTTAGGAGTAACTCCTTACAAAAATGTAATGTTTCAATGCTAAAAACCGATACCTACTCTTCCCCTAATTCGCCCGAGGTGATCTCTGAAAATGGTTCACTACTCCCTTGATCCAGAAAACTCCACAAAATCATGCAAATCAAGAGTTTCAACTCTCCGTGTTCACTTTAAGAACACCCAAGAACCTGCCCAGGCCATCAAGCGTCTGCATATTTGAAAAGCCACCACGTATCCAAAAGACATCACTTTACAGAAGCAGTGTGTGCCATTCCGCCGTCACAGTGGTGGCGTTGGTAGGTGTGCCCAGGCCAGACAGTGGGGCTGGACACAGGGTCGGTGGCCCAAAAAGAGTGCTGAATTTTTGTTGCACATGCTTAAAAACGCAGAGAGTAATGCTGAGCTGAAGGGTTTAGACGTAGAGTCTCCGGTCATTGAGCACATCCCGGTGAAGAAGCGCGGCGTACTTACAGGGCTCGTGGTGGGATTTTAACCCATACCTGAACTCCCCTGCCACGTTGAGATGACCCTTACTGAAAAAGAACAAATTGTTCCTAAACCAGAAGAGAAGGCTGCACAGAAGGAAAAGATATCCCAGAAGAAACTAAAGAAACAAAAACTCATGGCTTAGGAATAACTTCAGCATACAATAAATGCAAATAAAAGTTAAAAAAAAAAACAACACACCAACAAAACAAAACCAATAC
>JAQZBX010105510.1:0-10844 GCA_029593785.1 Cabassous unicinctus
CTCTTCCAGACATCTCCTCCTCCCAGAAGAACCTAAATATGCCCTTGAAAGCTTATTGAGGCTTCCTAAAATCTGCCTCCCTTAGGGGAGTTGGAATTTTGATAGTTTTCAGAGCTGGACTAGTCAGTTGCCTGTCTCCACCCTCTCCCCACTCCATTTCCTCTCTCCCAGGGCAGTGGGTGTGTCAGACTGCCTGGGCAGATTCCTCTCTTCCTGGGGAAACCTTGGTACTGGCTCATATGCTACTGAAAGTTCAATGTGGACCCAGGTAACCAAACCCACAGAAAGGAAACCCCTCTCCACTCTTCACCAGAACCTGCTTCCTCTCAAAAAACATTCCCTCCCACTCGGTGGTTGGTGGGTGTCAGGAGGTTCATGGAGGCTTTCTGCCTTTAGGGAGGGGCTTAGCCACCCACTGTTTCCAGCCACAGGGGCAAGAAACTCATGTTTTTCCCTTGGGCTCTTTATCTTTTTGTCCAGTTCCCTCCAGACCGATGCCCTGAAGCCTCCTGCTCAGTGGGTTCCCAAAACTGCTCATTTGGGTAAGAATTTGCCCCTTCTCAGGTGTCTTTTGTGAGACAGTTGGGGAGTGCCCACCTAAGCTGATCTATTTCTCCTCATGCTTGTTGTTTCATGCTCTTCTTCTCTCTGTCCCTCCCCTTCCTAGGAGTTATGAAGCACTATTTGATCTGTTGACCCTGAAATTAGGTCCCTTAGACAGCTTTTGGTCTTCTCCATTGATTTTTTTTTTGAACAGTTATTTCTTCCTGCATAATGCAATGTCATCTTCCCATAATTCCTGATTTTTAAAAATTGTGTTCTTTTTTGTTGGGCTAGTCACAAACAGCATGATGTGCTGTTACCATTTCCATTCATTTCCAAAATTTACAAACAAACTTTTAACCAATTCTGCACAGATTAATTATCAGCTTTCCATTCTCTAACCTCATTCTATTTTATGGTGACATATATTCTAATTACTAATTCCATGAGTTTACATAATATATTTAGTTCACAATAGCACAATCATACAGTACTTGTCCTTTTGTTTGTGGCTTGCTTCACTCAACATAATGTTCTTCAGCTTCATCCATGTTGTCATATGCTTCACAACTTCATTTCTTCTTACAGCTGCAGAATATTCCATCATGTGAATAGACCACAATTTGTTCATCCATTCTTCAGTTGATGAACACCTGAGTTGTTTCCAACTTTTGGCTATTGTCAGTAATTTTTCTATGAACATCCACGTGCTAATGACTATTCATGTTACTGCTCTCATTTCTCCTGGGTATACACTTAGCAATAGCATTGGTGGCAAATCTATATTCAACTTCCCTTGGAACTGCCAAATAGTCCTCCACAATGGCTGTAGCATTCTACAATCCCACCAACAGTGAATAAGTGTTCTTATCTTTCCACATACTCTCCAAAATTTACAGGTTTCCAACTTTTTACTAGTGGCCAATTTAATATGTGTGAAATGATACCTCACTGCAGTTTTGATTTTCATTTCCCTAATCACTAATGATGTTGAACATTCTTTTATGTGCTTCTTCATCATTTCTATTTCTTCTGTGGACAATTTTGTTTTCAATTCTTTTGCCCTTTTTCTGAGTATATTTATATTATATTTATATATACTTTTTAATTTATTGAAATATATCATTCATATATTAACATACATAAACAATAAGTGTATAATAAGTGTTCTAAACTTACAAAACAAACATGCATGACATTATACAAGAGTCCCATGCCTCAGCCCACCACAAACAACTTGCACTGTTGTGAAACATTTCTTAAAAATTATGAAAGAATATTGTCAAAATATCACTACCTACTATAGTCCATATCTTACATTTGATATAGTTTCCCCCAGTCCACCCTATTATTATTGTTTTCAGATGCTTTTATTACAGAAGTTGTGAACTTACAAAAAATCATGACAGTTTTTTCTTGTTGTTGAGTTGTATTATCTCGTTTTATATCATGGATATGTGATTGGCAAAAATTTTCTCCTGTTGAGTAGGGTTCCTTTTCATCCATTTGACAAAGTCCTTTGAGGTACAAATGTGTTTGATTTGAAGAGGTCCCATGTACCTATTTTTTGTTGTTGTTGCTTGTGCTTTTGATGTAAGGCTTAAGAAACTACCACCTACCACAATACCTTGAAGATATTTTCCTACATTTTATTCTAATACTTATATGGTTGTTCCTCTCTCTGTCCCTCACCCTTCTGGGAGTTGTGAAACACTGTCCTGGTCTGCTGATCCTCACAGCAAGCTATTCAGTGAGTGAGTGGTTATTTCTTCATTGCTTTTGTGAGAGAGCTCATCCCTGCCTGCCTAATCTGATGCCATCTTTCCAAATTCCCCACAAGAGTGTGTCTTGATACTGATTTGTGATTGGTGTGTTTATATATCATTATCCTTTAGAATGTAGCTGTAATTCCAAGGATGCCACTTATAAACAGGGATCTTTTATAGGAGTTTCCACTCAGGAGAGCTTTAGACTTCATTTTAATATGGAACCCACTTCACTAATAAAGATTCTCAAACTTTTCAGTGTTGACAGTCTGCCAAAATTACAGCTGGTATTCCAATGCCTCTACCCAAAAAGGTCCTTATTATACTTTATTTTGTGGATAAATTAATCCTTATGTTAGGCCAGATTAGGAATGAACTTAAAAAATGAATAGAATTTTACAGATATGAATGAATATATTTAAAATGAAGAGACACCAGAAACCAATAATCTAAATAAAGATCTTGGGAAACTGTAAAAAGAACAGCAAACTCAAACTAAAGTTATTATAAGGAGTAAATAATGAAGATTAGAGTGGGAAGAAATGAAATAGAGAGTAGAAAAACAATTGAGAGAACCAATGAATCTAAAGGTGGGTTCTTGGAATAGATCAATAAAATTGCAAATGCTTAGTTAAAATAAAAACAAGAAAGCAAGAATGCAAATTACTAAATCTAAAATGTAATTAGGATATTGCTAGATATTGCAGATATTAAAGTGATTATAAGGGAATATGATGAGTAATTGTATGTAAACAATCTACATAATCTAGAAGAAGTAGAGAAATTCCTAGAAACACAAAATTTATCTAAATTGACTAAGAAGGAACAGAATATCTCAACAAACCTATAAAAAAACTAAGAGATTCTATCAATTATCAAAAAACTTCCCAACAAAATACATTTCCAGGACAAGACAGCCTCAAAGGTGAATTCTACCAAACATTCAAGTATGAATTTATCCCAATTCTCAAACTCTTACAAATTGGAGAGGGAATGCTTCCTAACTCCTTCTATCAGGCCGTTATTGTGAAACCAAAGCTACAAAAAGACCTAAAAAGGAAAGAAAACCTAGGACCACTTTCCATTAAAAAATATTGTTGAAAATTCCTGGACAAAATACTAGCAAATTGAATAAAACAGAATATTAAAAGAATCATCCACCATGGCCAAGTGGGTTTTATCTCACAAATGCAAGGTAGTTCAACATCAGAAAATCAATCAATGTAATATGCCACATTGACAGAATGAAGGGGACAATCCCATGATCATCTTCATTGATGCAGAAAATGCAATTGACAGAATACAATGCTCTATCAATAAAAAAATTCTCAGAAAAATAAGAATACAAGGTAACTTCCTCTATATAATAAAGGCAGTAGATATGAAAAAAAAAAGGTAATCATATACTCAATGCTGAAAGAGTGTAAACATTCCCTTTGAGTTCTGGAACAGGGCAAGTATGCTTGCTTTCACTATTATTATTCAATATTTTATTGGAAATCCTTGCCAAAGAAATTATGCAATAAAAATAAATAGAAGGAATCCAAATTAGAAAGGAAGAAACAAAGCTATCTGTATTCAAAGAAGACAAGATTCTTTATACAGAAAATATCAAAGTTTCCACAAGAAAACTTCTAGATCTCATGAAGGAATTTGGGTTCCTTCATGAAGCTGTGAGATAAATATGCAACACTCAGTTATGTTTCTTTACCCTAGCAAAAAATATTCCTAACTGAAAATTGAAAAGGATTCATTTACAATAGCATCTAAAAGAATCAAATACCTGGGAATAATCTATTTTTCATATAATAAATATTATTTTTAAAGAAGTTATAGATTACATGAGAGTTACATTGGAAGTATAGGGGATTTCCATATGCTCCATCACCTCCCCTGCCCCTCCCACATTTTACCCTATTAATAACATCCTACATTATTGTGGTACATTTATTACAATTGAAGAACAAATATTGAGTCATTGCTATTTACCATGGGCTATAATTTACAGTATGGCTTGCCCTTTACATTGTACTGTTTTATCAGTTTTGACAAAAAATATAATAACCTGTATCTATCATTGCAATATCATGCACACCAATTCCAATGCTGTAAAAATGTCCTATCTTTCAACTATTCTTGCCTACCCCTCCCCTGAGAACCCCTGCTGACTATTATCTTTATATCAATGTTACAAGTTCTTCCATTCCTACAATAATATTAAGTCTACTTTGGTCCATGGTTGCATTCCCTCCATACATTTTTTCATTCCTAAATCTTGCAAATTTGGAGATAGTAATGCCCACTCTGCTTCAGGTTAAGAGGGAACTTACATCTTAAAGGGAAAATGAAATTAATTGTTTTGACTGAAGTTGTAGACAGTTTTTTGGGGGGGAATTGTGTTGTCCATCTTCATCCTTTTGTTGGTTTTCCTGGGCAAGTCCATTGAAATGAAGAGTAGGTGTTGGCCACAACTCTGCTGAGACTCAGGGTTCAACTGGCATATGAACAGACTGAAGATTTAAGTCTCTGGAACATATATTTACTGGGTATATTGCAAATTATAGGTTCAAATAAAAGGGGTAGGAGAATCATGTGTAGGGAATTTATAAATGTGTCTAACTCTGTTACAGTGAGGAAACAGGTTATCATATATTCCAAGTTAAGGCCCACTGATGGAGTGCTTAAAGTGTCCATATGTTTATAGACCCCTCATAGGCATCCCTGTTAAGGCTTTATTTACTGTGACAGTTAGTGAGATACACCTGAGACATGCATAAGTGTAACCTCTGGAATGACTTCTGGACTCACCTGAAATCTCTTAGCTGTGAAAACTCTTTTGTATTTAATGAGCACCCCTTTGCTCAAGGTCTTTATCCAAATACATCTCTGGTTGGCACTTGGTATTAGTCTTTTGGTTCCCTGGAGTCTTATTCCCAGGAGTCATGTCCCATGGTTGTGGGAAGTTAATTTGTTGAACCTTGCTTAGAGATAGGCCATGTTTAAGGAAGTTTTCAGGAGGTAACTATTAGACCATAAGTATTAAGCTTTTTCAATTTTGCAAGAATAAGGCCCATAAGAATAAGCATTAATATGGAGGGCTTGGCATATTGGTCTGTTTTCTTTTGCTAGGCATGTGCTGTGTACTCTAGAGATTCCTTCTACTCTATTTGAGAATATAGCAGGACTCCCCAGAATGGTAATGTACTATTTTTTTTATTATTGTGTTGGTCTCCACCTAGTTAGTAAACATCATATGGCCTCATGAACACATTCATCTTGGAGAGAGACTTGCTCCAGATGCACCCTTCCCCACATATCCCCGCATCACCAACACCCTGCAACAGTGACCCTCCTCTGCAATAGCTGCCAAAAGCATATTGTCCCACTTGTATTCTCAACCACAGTTCTCAACGTCCCCAGAGTTCACCACTTCCTTCCCCCAGCCCTCCCTCTATATCCATAGTTATCCCAAACCACCCGCACAACTCTGCTCACACTCACACTCCAGCACCATTTACGCCATTCCCATCACTGCACCATCATCACCCCATCCACTGCCAAACCACCACCATCCACCTTATCTTAGATTATGCCCACATTAAACATTGACTCACCACTCAACACCCATTCTATCTTCTGGTATCCAATCTTCCAGACTCTACCTCTGTGAGTCTGCTCAATATCCTTAGTTCATATCAGTGAGATCATGCAATATTTGTTTTTAGTGACTGGTTTGCTTCACTCAACTTAAGATCTTCAAGATTCATCCACATTGTCACATGTGTCAGTAGTTCATTCCTGCTTACAGCTAAGTACTATTCCATCATATGCATATGCCACATTTAATTTATCAATTCTTCCATTGATGGCCACTTGTGTTATTCCCAACTTTTGACAATTGTGAATAAGGTCATGTAGAACATTGCTGTACATATACCAAAACTTCTTCTGCTATGGCTGCAGCATTCTACATTCTCACCAGCATTGGATGAGTGTACCTATTCCTCCACATACTTTCCAACAGCTGTAATTTTCCATTGTTTTTATAGCAGCAAGTTTAATAGGTGCAAGATGATATCCCATTTTATTTTTAATTTGCATTTCACTAATAGCTGGTGATGTTGAGTATCTTTTCATGTGTTTTGGGGCCATTTTTATTTCCTCTTTGGAAAAGTGTCTATTTAAATCTCTTGCCCATTTTTAAATGGGTTGTTTGCCTTTTTATTTTCATGAGGTAAGATTTCTTTATATAAGATAGATATTAGACCCCTATGAGCTACATTGTTCCCACATATTTTCTCCCATTGTGTAGGGTGCCTTTTCACTTTCTTAACCTTCATTTGATCTCAAATATTTTAATTTTGAGGTCCCATTTATCTATTTTTTTCTTTTGTTGCTCATGCATTGGGTGAAAAGTATATGAAACCATTTCCTACTACAGGATCTCACAGGTTCTCCCCTATATTACTTTCTAGCGGATTTATGGTCTTGGCTTTTATATTTAGGTCTTTGATCCATCTTGAACTAATTTTTTTATAGGGCGTGAGATGGCAATCCTGTTTCACTCTTTTGGATATTGATATCCAGTTCTCCAAGCACCATTTGTTGAAGAGACTGTTCTGTCTATTTGAGTGGCTTGGTGGCCTTGTCGAATATCAGTTGGCTGTGTATAAGTTGGTCTATATCTGAACTCTCAGTGTGGTTCCATTGGTCAATATTTCTATCCTTGTGCAAATACCATGAAGTTATGACCATTGTAGCTTTTTGCATGCTTTAAAGTCAAACAGCATGATTCCTCCAACTTCATTTTTCTTTTTAAGATGTTTTTGGCCCCTTATAATTCCAAATAAATTTGGTAATTGGCTTTTTCCAATAATAAGTACTGTTGGAATTTTGTTGGAATTGGCTTGAATCTGTAAATCAATTTGGAAAGGATTGACATCTTAATTATATTTAGTCTTACAATCCATCAATATGGAATATGATTCCACTTATTTAGGTCTTATTTGACTTCCTTTAGCAATGTTGTGTAATTTTCTGTCTACAAGTCCTTTACATACTTATTTCAATTTATTTCCAGATATTTGATTGTTTTAGTTGTTATTGTAAATAGAAATTTTTTCTTGATTTTATCTTCAGATTGCTCATTACTGGTGTACAGAAAAGCTGCTGATTTTTGCCTGTTCATCTTATATCCTGTCACTTTACTGAACTACTTATCAACACTAGATGCTGTAGTGTAGATTTTTTTTGGACTTTCTACATGTAGAATCATGGCTTCTGCAATTAGTGAAAATTTTGTCCTTTCCAAAGTGGATGCCGTTTATTTGTTTTTCTTGCATAAGTGCTCAAGGAAGTACTTCTAATACTATGGTAACCAAGAAAGGTGGGAGTGGGCATTCTAGCCTTGTTTCATATCTTAGAGAGAAAGCCTATAGCTTTTTACCATTGAGTATGATGATAGCTGTGGGTTTTTCATATATGCCTTTTATCATGTTGAGGAAGTTTCCATCTAACCCTATCTTTTGATGTGATTTTATCAAGAAGGAGGCTATATTTTGTTGAATGCCTTTTCTGTGTCTGTTGAGATGATCATGTGATGTTAGCATCCTAGACTGAGTCAGGTAATGGTCCCTCCTCTCTGAATTTTGGAAGATTTTAGGCAGGATTAGTATTATTTCTTTCTGGAGTGATTGATAGAATTTGCCCATGAAGCCATCTGGTCCTGGTCTTTTCATGGTTGAAAGGATTTTATGACTACTTCAATCTCTTTACTGGTGATTGGTCTGTTCAGTTCTTCTATTTCTTCTTCCATCAATGTAGTTTCATGTGACATTCTAGAAATTTATACCTTTCATCTAAATTGTCAATATTTTTGCCATATAATTTTTCAATGAATCCACTTATGATAATTTATTTCTTTGGGGTCAGTGTTGATATACCCTGTCTCATTTCTGATTTTATTTATTTGCATCTCCTCTCTTTTTTCCTTTGCTGGCCTAGCTAAGGATTTTTTAATTTTATAAATTTTCTCAAAGAACCAGCTTTTGGTTTTGTGCATTCTTTCTAATTTTTCTTTTTCTCAATTTCATTTTATTCAGCTCTATTCTTTATTAATTCTTTTGATCTGCTTGCTTTGGGATTAGTTTGTTTTTCATTTTCTAGTTCCTCCAGGTGTATAATTAAGGCTTTGATTTTAGCTCCTTTTTTCTTTTTTAATGTAGGTATTTAGGGCTATAAGTTTCCTTCTTGGCACTAATTTAGCTACACCCCATACATTTTAATACATTTTTTTCTCACTTTCAATTGCTTTGAGGTAATTACTATTTATCTGGCAACTTCCTCCTTGACAAACTGATTGTTTAAGGGTGTGTAGTTTAACTTCCATACATTTCTCCTAGTCCTGTTTGCTGTCCTTTATTGATTTCCAGCTTCATTTCATTGTGGTCAGAGATATTGCTTTGTATAATTTCAATATATCTAAATTCATTAAAACTTGTTTTATGAGCTTACATGTGGTCTATCCTGGAGAATGATCCATGAGCACTCAAGAACACTGTATATCCTGCTGTTTGGAGATATAATGTTCTGTATAAATCCATTAAGTCTAGTCCCTCTAACATATAATTCAAGGTGTCTGTTTCTTTATTGAGCCTCTGTCAAGATGATCTGACTAATCCTGATAATAGTGTATTGAAGTCCCCCATTCTGATTGTAGAGGCATATACTTCTCCCTTTCTTTTTATCAGTATTTGCCTCATATATTTTGGGGCACACTGTTTGATACATAAATATTTATGATTGTTCTTTCTTCCTGGAATTTTCCCCTTTTATTAATATATAGTGTCCTTCTTTGTCTCTTACACTTTTGCATTTAAAGTCTATTTTATCCAATATTAGCATAGCAACTCCTGCCATTTTATCGTGATTGTTTGTATGTAAAATTGTTTTAAAACATTTCACTTACAAACTGTTTTTTTCCTTGGGTCTAAGGTGAGTTTCTTGTAGACAGCATAACGATGGGTTGAATTTCCTTATCCATTCTGCCAGTCTGTATCTTTTGATGGGAGAGTTTAATCCATTAACTTTCAAGTTTAATCCAGTAACATTTAATCCAGTAACATTCAGTTTTATTACTGTCAAGGCAGTACTTATATTAGCCATTGCTTCTTTAGATTTATATATGTCATATATTTTTTTAAAGTTATTCTTAATAAATAATCTTCCTTTCTACACTAGCCTGCAACATTTTATCTCCTTTTCCTTTCAACCAGTTGAACTCCCTTTAATTTTTCTTGAAGGTAAGACTCTTGTTGGCAAATAGTCCAAATTCTGTATCTGTGACTATTTTGAATGTGAACTCATTTTGAATGCCAGTCATACAACCCAAAGTGATTTATAGCTTCAACATAATCTGTGTAAATCCCCCAAGTGTCTTTTTAGAAGAAATAGAAAAGAAGATCTCCATTCATATGTGTTTATATTTCACCAGGATTGTAGTAGCACCTTACGGTGTTACATCAATTTATTTCATGTCTTTTGGCCTGTTTATATTGTGAGCTGTTTGAAAGGAGGCAAAGTATTGAACAATTTCTCTTCATCCCAGAACATAGTTAAGTGCTTAATATCTAGTATTGCTGAATAAATATTAGTATGACTGAGAAAGCAAATGAGGAATTGAGGTGAACATATGTTGCTAACTATGGGGGAGAAAGTAGAAGCAGTGAGACCAGAGGAAATTCTGTTTAGAGAAGGCAATTCCATGTATGAGAGCCAAATCCAGAGGATAGAGAAGATATTTTAGTGTATCCAAAATTTCTATCCATAATTAGAGATAAAAAAATCATTTTGGGAATCCGTGCCATCCTAGAGCCCACACCTAAGGAGAAGAGACCTCCTTAGGGGACAAAGGTATCCACTGGGATAAGAGATGAATTTGGAGCTCCAAAACTGTTTACTGAGGGTCTAAATCAGCATGGGTTTGCATTGTGATTTTCTCTCTTTCCTCCATAGAACTAAATACGCAGGGAGTAGAATGACAAAAGAATACTTCATTAATGATGTGCATGGGAATGAAATCCCAAAAGGTATGGAAACTCTAAATACTTCTGCTACAACATCTCTAATCTCTTTACTAATCTCTTGTGATGGGAAAACACAATTGTGTCTTCTAGAGACCAGGTGAGTGGTTCCATCTCTCTGCCATTCCTGTGAGCAGGATTTCCAGTTTCATCCACCATTGAAGGAAGAATATGAGTTGGTAAACTAAAACTCTACTCTGATAACTTCAGGTTGAGTCACAGAATGTTCACAGGTGCTGGGAGAATGTATTATGGCTCCATGGATGTCTTTTATTGGTAATAATTTTAGGGCATCAACCAGGCATATATGTAAGGAAAGTTTAATCATAAAAAGTCCTGCCTACTTAAAAAGCCTGACTGTGGAGGGGGATAGTGGATACACTAAAATAACTTTTTTTCTTGTCTGTCTACTCCAGTGCTGGCTCTCATTCATGGGGTTTCCGTCTATCAGCAG
>JAQZBX010105511.1:0-10844 GCA_029593785.1 Cabassous unicinctus
TTGCAAATTGAACTGTACAAGAACTCTCCTTCAGAACTTATGAGCTTAGAGAATAGGTCAAGGCCAAAGCATAGGGGCAACAAAAGAAAAATAAATAAATAAATAAATAAAACAAAGCATAGGGGCTTCCCTGATCCTTTCCGTGCATGTTTCTCGTCTTGAGCATGCACATGTGGCCCGTGGAATTCCCCCCATTTACACAGATATGAATGCCCTATCTCCACTAGAATAGTTTCCTCATGGTCCTGGACATTATACTATATGTCCTACAGTCGGCAATCCCTTGCCCTACACAGTCACCTGACTGCTCTCCAGAACACTCTTTAGAACTCTGTGAACCTTCTACATGCATGGCAAGTTCTCAACAGTGAGACCCTCAGGCCACCACCAGACGGACTGGATCAGACTTACATGCTCCAAGAATGTGCACAAGGGTTACTCTGCTCCCTCCAGAACCAGGACCAGGGATCCACACTGGGAGTGCTGGCTGGCTCTATACCAAGCCAGTGAGGGGTAAAGGAGGTGCCAGAAAGTGCACCATGAGATCCTAACACTTTTAAGTCTCCTTTTTCTTGATTCAGCAATCACCCTATTACTGCAGTCCTTTGTTTTCTGAAACTTTGAGGAAGGTGTTTCTGTTAAAGTTTCTATTGGGTGGATGGAACCCTGAAGCATCTCACTCCACCTCCTTGATTTCAGTTTGCTACCTTGATTCCAATCCTACCATATTTTATTTATCCATTCATCTATTGATGGACACTTGGTTTACTTCCACCTTTTGGCTATTGTGAATAATGCTATTATGAAAGTGGTGTACAAATATTTTGAATCCCTGCTTTAAATTCTTTGGGATATATTACTATAAGTGGAATCAAGTTGGCTTGTTTTCACCTTAAGCATCAAGCATATAGCAACAGACCCACTTCTGCCTTTTGGGTACCTGTTAATTGACTTCTTGACTTCCCCACTATCTAGTCTACGCAGTGGATCAAACCCTTTTTCATTCGCTTCATGGTGAAGGCATTGCCAGATTGACTGGATTGAAGAGTTTTCTTTTTTAAGTGAAACTATTGCCTCCAACTTCAACTGGGCCATTAATTCTGTGGACAATCTTTCTATATAGCTCTATTCAGACTCACACTGGCCCTTTCAAGTCTTCAATAGCCTCCTTGGCTACTTTCTTTCTCTACCAGCTCACTCTGGTAGAGATCTTACTTCAGAGAAAACTGAAGCAACTGAAGCTGGGTGATGATGGATGATGACAGTTTTCCTAGCATTCTTAGAGTCCAAACTTATTTGCACTTGCCTCTTTCCCTTGGTAATAATGGAAGAGAACTAACTCTTCCTGCCATCTTTTCTCTGTGTTTATCCTCTCTTGTCCCCAGGGACAAGATCTATTAATTTTCCCATCTTCAATCTCTTCCTCTCTGCTTTTAATTTTTACCTTCCTCAACCTCTCAGCTGTATTCAACTTGAATTCTCCCTCTCTGATTTGGGGCACACTCTCTTTCATTTTCTTTGTATGACTGTACAGCTTCTGATCTTTCTTATGACTCCTTCCACATCTCTTTAAGAGGAGTTTCTTGTTCTTCTCATTTTAAAATATTGTTTCTTCATCAGATGCCATTCTGGGTCCTTTTCTCAGCTGACTCTCCATTTCCTCCTTGGGGAATCTCAACCACATCATATATGTGCTGATGACTCCTGAATCCGTATCGGCAGCTCTTATCTTTCTGAATTCTTCATGGAAGATTCACCAGTAACTCAAATCTAACTTGTATTCAGCCCATTACCCCCAAAGCTCTTATTCAGTGTTTCCTAGATCAGCGAATTACAACACTTATCACCCAGTTACCCACATGGCCAGAAACTTGAGTTATCTTTTGCTCATTTATTTTTCACCAGTTCACACATTTATTTAAATACTATGCCTGATGAATTCTACCTCCTAAATATTTCTCAAATCCATCCATTTCTCAATACCCCCATTAGTACCCTTCAAATCCAGGCCACCATTCTCCTTCATCCAGATAAGTGGAGTAGCCTAATTGATTTCTTGTCAGCAGCCATTGCTTGTTGCAGGGTTAGTGGTGACAAACTCCTATTCAGCTTTTGCTTATCTGGGAATGTCTTAATCACTCCCTCAGTTTTGAAAAGACTCACCAGACATAAAATTCTTGGTTGGCAATTGCTTTCTTTCAAAACTTTAAATAATTTTGTCCCACTGCCTTCTTGTTTCAGTGGTTTCTGATAAGAAATCAGCACTTAATCCTATTAGAACTCCCTTGTACATAACATGTTGCTTTTTTCTTGCAGCTTTTAGAACACTCTTATCCTTGGCATTCAACAGTTTGACTACGTGTTTGGGCATGGTTCTCTTCAAGTTTATCCTATTTGGGATTCATCGGGCTTCTTGAATGTGCATATTCATGTCTTTCATAAATTGGGAAGTTTTCTGCCATTATTTTTTTTTAATATTCCTTCTGCCCCTTTCTCTCTTTTCCTTCTAGGACTCCCATAATGGGAATATTGGTATGTTTGATGGTGTCCCACAGGTCTCTTAAGTCTCTTGTGGTGGTTTGAAGCTGTATGTATCTCAGAAAAACATGTTCTTAAATCTAATCTATTCCTGTGGGTGTAAAACTATTGTAAGTAAGACATTTTGATGAGGTTACTTCAGTTAAAATGTGGCCTAGGGTGGGTCTTAATCCCCTTACTGGAGTCCTTTATCAATGGGATGAATAGAGAGAGAGAGAAAGGGAGCAAGAAGCTGTAAGCAACAAAACCCGAAAGAGAAGAGAGAGACCAGAAGATGCCACCATGTACCTTGCCATGTGACAGAGGAGCCAAGGATCACTGGCAGCCAGTCTTCAGGAAGAAAACATCACCTTAATGATGCCTTGATTTTGACATTTTCTCGGCCTCATTTTATGGTATCTGCTTTCAGCAGCCTAGGAAACTAAAATACTCTGCTTTTTCATTCACTATATCCAAAATCTGATCTTCTTCATTGATGGTTTCTAGGTTTTTCTCTTTTTCCTTTTGGATGGGCCATCATTTCCTGTTTCTTTTTATGTCTTATAGTCTTTTGTTGTACACTATATTTTAATATTTTAAAATATTTTCTTGGGATTTAATCCCTTGAGCTGTCTGTTCCAAATCCAATGCAAAAAAATCACCTTGCACAGTCTTTGCAAATTGTCTTGCATTGGCTGGTGCTCTCCTTTAGAGTTTAGTCGTACTATCCAGAATATTACCCAGAGATGAATGTGAACTGTAGAGTCCTTTCCTGAGCCTTTGTCTTTCCTGGACATGAGCTTTCTCATGGCCTTAGGAATTTCTACATTACAAGAATTTGAATACCTCCTCTACAGCCTGTAAAATAGACCTCTCCACTTACCAGATTCTTTATCATATGACTTAAAGCAGGTAATCCCTTTTCCCAGGCCACTTAGACTTAGTAGTTTCTTACACTCCTTTTGCTCTCTGCAAGTTGGCAGGGTAAACCTGAGAAGAGTTTCCTTGGCAAGTCTTTCAGGCTGCCACCCAATAGGATGGCACTGACATATAGGCACCCAAGCATGTGCACAGGGGTTACTCTGCTCTCTCCACAACAGGGCCAGGACCCACAATGGGAGCACAGATGGCTCCATGCCGCACCAGGGAGGAGATGGAAGAGGGGCCAGTAAGGGTGCCACAAACTTCTCTTACCATATTTAAAGCTGAGTTTTCTTGATTCGGCACTCACACAGTTACTGCAACCCTTTAACTGTTTTCTGGAGTTTTGAAGAAGATGGCACTTTCGTTTTTTGCTAGTTGGCCAAAGATTCTGTGAGGGAACGGCACCCTAAAGCATTTTATCCTGCCATATTGATTGCAGGAAGTGCCCCCCACCCTTTACTTTTCCAATTCACCTCTTGCTACCCTGGTGTCACCCACACTACACTCCAGCCATCATGAACCTCTTGCGGTTCTGGAATGCACCAAGCTCTTGCTTCCATCTTGCACTGAGGCCCATGTATGTGCATACTGTCTCCAATGGTCTTCCAATTCCCAGCTCTCTTTCAGGACTAATGGGCATCGTTTCCTCTTGGGGTTGCTTCCCCGGCCCCATTACCGCCTCTCCAGCTGCCCACTCCCATGCCTAATTTGGTTTAGGAGATCCTCTGTCATGCACCTTGTAGCATACTCTCTTTTCTCTGTCATTGCACTTATCAGACCATACTGTAACTGTTTATTGGTATGTCATCCCAACCAGGTTCTCACTTTCCTGAGGTCAAGGAAATCTTATTTTCATATTCCCAATTTCTAGAAAAGTACTCAACATAAGAAGGTGCTCAATTAATGATTTTGGAATAAATGAGTAAAGAATGACTAAATTAATGAATAAATAAATGCATACATGAAGAAAATGCTGTTCTGAAATCTCTATGGACACAATCATGCCCCATTCACACTGGGGAAATTCAAGAGGGCATGCCAGGCTCAGCTTCTCCCTGGTTATCGGCAATAAAGGCCCAGTATGTTTCCCACTCTGACTTAAGGTCTTGACTGAGTCCCAGTCTGAAATTATATCCGTTAAAGAAATCAGATGGTTAACATATACCTTCTTTTAAAAAATGAGAATGCCTAGGAAATTCCTATACACTTTAATGCCAATTGAGTTACTTAAATTGCTTTCCCTCTGAACATGCCACTGAAGGAATAGGAATTTTTGTGGCAGAGAAGCACAGAAGATTTGGCATGAGTATATTTTTAAATCTTCCCAAATTATTTAAATAAGCAGCCACAGCTGGGAACTACTGTTCTTCAATGCTTTTCAGACTTTAATGTGTACACAAATGTCCTGGTGACTCTGCTAAAAATGCAGATGCAGATTCATTGGGTCTGGGGCAGGGCCTAAAAATCTGTATTTCTACAAGTTCCCAGCTGATACTGGTACTGTTTGTTCATGGACCACACTTTGAACAGCGAGGAGCTAGTCATTCTCCTCTGGCTTGTTTATTTTTAGATGTTAGGGAAGGGCTCATAGTAGGAGTCTGTATGGTGAGAATAGTAAGCTAGGCTTTCAAATCTATGTGTGCCTATAGGTAGATTTTGCTTTACAGGAAACAGGCATCCAAATACTCATGTCTGATGATGTTCACTTTAACTAATCCACATGCTGAACTGTCACCCCCTATGCTAAAATAGAGCACAGTTTCAAAGAGAATGTTAATAAGGGATGACATATTTTTATCTGAGAAAATCTAAAATATACATTCTTTTGGTTTTTTTTTGTCATACATCCCTCTTTTAAAAATATTATCTGCTTTTTCACTTTCAGTAAAAAACTTTATATTGTACATTTATAATTTTCAAGAAGTTATTTTAAATTATATACACACACACACACACACACACACACACACACATATATATGTGCATTATACCTATGGTGCATCTCCCTGAGGGGCACCTAGTATGAAATGGACTATCATTAGTCTTTGCTGTTTCTCTTTAAGATGAGACACTTTAAATTCCAATTTTATAGATAAGGAAAATGAAATGCAGAAAGCTAAACTGACTTAATTAAGATTACATACCAACAGCACAGGATATGGCTAAAATGTACAGCCTAGCTCTCCCATGCTAAGCTGATTTAGTGGAAAAAGAAGCAATAATCTTTCAAAAGATTGTGCCTTAATTACACATAACAGTTGCATCTCTTTGAAACAAAGTTTATCATTTAAGGGCCTTTCTCCTGTACTCATATGACTCTTACTGGAATTTATCTATGTTCTTATTCATCTATTTATTAGCCAACATTGTGCCTAAAAGAATTTAAAGTAGCCTTAGAGGGATACATAAAATTTTGAAAAATCATAAACATTAGATTAGAGAAAAAGGGCAACAGGACTAATGCTAGTGAAACAACTAAATACAAAAAAGTCCTATTTGGGTTAAAAATATATTTGGCTCTTGACTTTCTAGTAGTCAGGGCAAAAAGGGAAACATGATTAGTTATATATTCCATAGCACCCCTATGAAAAACCAATCCATTTTCCCAGAATCAGGATTATCCCTAGTGACCCACCTCTGGTAGACCTAGTGGTTTGGCTTTGTTTCAGATTACTGGTACACCTAACCCTACTACCTCACATGCACCACTGATGCCCTCTGTAAGTGAATTGCCAGGGCAGGCAAACAATGCTTCCAATGTCTAATCCTGAAACAATTTTAACTTCCTACTTAATTTATTACTTACATAGATTCTTCATCAATATAACCCTATATAATTAAATAATATGAACTCCCTCAAACCGAGAGACCTAAGCTATTTTTTTTAGCTAAGACTTAAAAATAGGCAGCTTAACATTTAATAGCTTGCATAAGATCATATTATGAGATAATTACTTGTAAATGGATGTTGTAGAAATAGAAAAAAGGAATGAGGGCATTGTGATTAGAGACTATTCCAATTATTGGTGAATCCAGAAATAGGATCAAAACGACCCCCAGTCTTCTTTTCTAAATGATATTAAAGAATGAATTATTTTTAGGATTAAGGGACTTATGCAACTTTCCTATTATGATCTCATAGTATTTAATCCTCTAATTTTTTAATGTTTTAAAATAATATATTAAGTATCAAGTTGAGCTTTGATTACATCAAAAGCTCAGTAGAGAGCACCTTGTTATCCCCTGGTTTTCATGATGAGCAGGACAAAGCAGAATACTCTGACCACCGAGGGGCCTTCTCACTATCTCTAAAATGTTAAGTGTAAAACCAGAATCCCTATCCCAGGCTAAGCTACACTTTGTATTTTTTGTAGATGTAAACAATTTTTTGTAGCTGTTAAAAAAAAAAACAAAAAAACTTTTGGATCCCCCAATAAGCTTATGAGGGCCTTTCTAATTTTCTTTTCTTTGCTAATTCAACTGCTTAATTCAACTTACCTGTTTTCCATCCCTTGACTGTGCATAAGCAAAGTGAAGGTGAACTACTACTTAAAATTTTCCCAGAAGGTAGGAAAAACATATGTTACATATTTCTGTATTTATCACATAATTGATTCCTTTACTTGGAGAACAAGATTTGATTGACATATGCTAATTTTGACTGGAGAAATTTAAGACAAGTATTGCTGCACAATCGTCATGAGAATTTTCTCAGGGAAGCCACCGAAAGCCAATTGCCATATGCCACATTTAACTTAACAAAAGTGTGTTTCAGCAGTCTTTCTACCAAGGTACCTGCTGTGTTCTTATTGCTGGAAGGACTTTTTTCAAACTTAATCACATAATGAAATTGCCTCATTTGCTATTCTGAAAGGTTGCTACAGGCCTGGCAATACTTGAGTCAGCCTGCAGTCATTCCTGTATCATCTACTTGTGTCCGTTTTTCCTCATGGAGTCTTGTTGGGGTGTTAACAGGCAAAAAGGAAGGGAGCATGGTCCATTGTGACCTAGAGGTGCCCACTGCTGCTAGGAAAAGGCCGGATGGCTGGTGCCAGGATACTGCAACAAAAAATTACCAGGAGCTGGCCCTTGCAAAAATTACCAGATATTTGGAAAGTTCATTTCAATTCAAGCTTCATAGCTCAA
Source organism: Cabassous unicinctus (assembly GCA_029593785.1). Taxonomy (NCBI): domain Eukaryota; kingdom Metazoa; phylum Chordata; class Mammalia; order Cingulata; family Chlamyphoridae; genus Cabassous; species Cabassous unicinctus. The sequence continues at coordinate 7,588 of JAQZBX010105511.1, forward strand.
GCCACACAACACTGGTAATTAAATGAACATGTGAATATATCATCTCACCATGCTGGATATATCTTTCCAGTGAACAGAGTACCCCCTTTCCTTGTATTAATAATGAAATACTCATCAAAGGTTTGAATATTTAGAAAGAATTCATAAAGAATTATTAAAGTGAAAGGAGTAGATAGTCCTGAGAGGTGTTTCATCCAGGTCTTGACGCTCCACAAACTTGTCTCTTAGGGCTGCCAAATAGCATTGTGCAATGTACAACCTGTACAACTGTACAGGTAGTCCTGCTCTCTCTGGTGGACTGCACTGATCAAGTATATAAACTTAGCTTTCCTGACTGTTGAAGAGTTTAGTCCACACTGCTAACATTTGCTTCTTCAAAACTCTGAATTCCACATTGCATTTTGATGAACTAAAATCGTTGATGAAGCTGTTCTCAGTTTTTAGTAAAGTAACTGGTTTCTTCGGCCAAAGAAATATTTATTCTCCTGCCTCTAGGTCTAGATTTAATTATTTCAACTCTGAGTCATCTTATGCCTTTTACCTCTTAATTCTAGCAGGTAGAGAGGCAATCCACTCATATAGTGTCTATAGAGACATAGGATATCAATCTTTGAAAGACTTTTGGTTTCCTTTGACGCTGCATAGAGAAAAGGTCATGAATACAAACCCTGGAACCAGGCTGCCTGGGTTTGAATCCCAATCCAACTTTGTTCATCTGCAAAAAGGAGGCAATAATGGTACCTACCTCACAGGGTCATTATGAGGATCAAATGAGTTAATACATGTAAACTGCTGACAATAGAGCCAGGCACATAAACATTCAACAAGTGCTAACTAGTATTCCATTCTACTCTATTCATCTATGGCAATCCGTCCCTAGCTATTGCTTTACACCACATACTTCAGTTTCAGTAATGAAACAGCATTTCAGTGTTTAACTCTTCAAAGAAAGCCTTAAATAAAGGAACTATGGAAGGGTGTAAGATAGTTTCCTCTTGCTGCTGTAACAAATTACCACAAACTTAGTGACTTAAAACAACACAAATTTACTATCTTAGCAGTTCTGGAAGTTAGAAGTCTAAAACAGGCCAGCAGGGTTGTATCCCCACTGGAGGTCTAGAGACGAATTCCTTCCTTGCCTTTTTTAGCTGCTAGAGGCTGCTTCCACATCACTTCTCTTTCTTGGACTCTGACCCTCCTGCCTCCCTTTCATAAGTACCCTTGTGATTATATGGGGCCCACCTGGATAATACAAGCTAATCTCCACACCCCAAGAGCCTTAACTTAAATCAGAGCTGCAAATACCTTTTTACCATGTAACATATTCACAGGTTTTGGGGATTATGATTTTGATATATTTTAGAGGTGGGGAGGGGGTGTGTTGATACTCTGCCTACCACAAAGGGAAAAGCATTGAATAGTCTCTTGAGATCACATAAGCCAGTAATACCCAACAGGAAGCAATTCTGGCCACCCACAGTGTAGCAGTTTGGCATTATTTATGAATTCCAAAAATAGATATTGGTTTATGCTTTAAAACTGGTCTGTTCATCTGGGCATGATTAAGTTATGATTAGGGCTTTGATTGGGCCATGTCAGTAGCACATTGGCTCCCCGCCCCTTGGTGGGCGGGGACTCAGAGATAAAACTACATAGCAGAGCAGAGGAGTCAGTTGGAGTTTTAATGCTGGAGCCCAGGGTAGCAAGCACACAGAAGAGCTTGGTTGTGAGGAAGGAGAGAAGGCCCCAGGAAAAGATGAGCCGTTTGCCTGATAGTCTACAGCTGGCCTTGTGGAGAGACGCAAGCCTAAGCCTGGTGAGAGGCAAGCCCCAGGAAGAAAGGAACCCTGTGTAGAGAAGCAAGCCTAAGCCTGGGAAGAGGTAAACCCCGGGAAGAGAGGAATCCAGGAAGCCGGAACCCTGGCAGATATCGACAGCCATCTTGCTCCAACACATGGCAATAGACTTTGGTGAGGGAAGTAACTTACGCTTTACAGCCTGGTAACTGTAAGCTTCTACCTCAAATAAATACCCTTATATAAATGCCAACAGATTTCTGGTAATTTGCGTCAGCACCCCTTTGGTTGACCAATACACCTACCCTTACCCCATCCCCCAGCCTGCCCAGGGGAGCTTTGCAATGCCTAAGACACATTTTGTCACAATTTAGAGCAGAGGCAAGGAATGATGCTAAACATGCCACAATGCACAGAACAGCATTTATCACACAACAAAGATTTATCCCAAAATATCAACAGTGATAAAACTGAGAAATCCTGGTTAAAACCACGATTCCTTTAAATCTTCTGAGTTGGGAAGGTAGCATGCATGGAAGCCAGTTTCAGGTTTTAGACTTACAGAGAGACATTTGAGAAATCACATACAAGATCTTTTGACAATCTATATGTTAAATAAGAGATGAATAGTATTACAAATACTTTAATAGTAGAGTTTTAAACACTGTCTTAAAAATTGTTAAAGTATTTTTATATTTTAGGTTTTTGTAATCTTTCATACTGATACACTTCATATGTAGCCAAGTTATTTCCCATATATTTAAGTAATGTTAAAGTGTGTATTATACACATCATTTTATAAATATTATGTATATTATAAATAATTATATTCCAGATGCTCTGATTTAAAGTAACTAACACTTAAAAGAGTTCAAGATGATCCACAGCCTTCTGCAGTATTTTATAAGACTTGGCATGGCTTTACGTCTATTCTTTGACTTCAAAGGATCAAAGAGATAAGCACATTTGCCATGACAATATCTTCTACTGGGAGAAAGATTGAAGTTGGAACTTTCACTTAAAGTATCAATGCCTTCTGTATTAGTCAGCCAAAGGGGTGCTAATGTGAAATACCAAAAATGAGTTGGTCTTTATAAAGGGTATTTATTTGGGGTAGAAGTCCACAGTTACCAGGCCATAAAGTGCTAAGTTTCTTCTCTCATCACAGTCCATTGCCACGTGTTGGAGCAAGACAGCTGCCGATGTTTGCCCAGGGTTCAGGCTTCTTGGCTTCCTCTCTTCCTGGGGCTGCATTTCTCTCTGGGCTTAGCTCCTGTTTCCTCCACAAGGTCAGCTGTAGGCGATCAGGCGAACGGTTCGCTTCTCTTCTCCTGGGGCCTTCTTTCCAACATCAAAGCTGCTTCTCAAAGACTGCTTCAACTCTGTTCTTTGCCTTGCCTTTCATATACAATTCCCCACCCACCAGGGGGTGGGGCTCAATGCCCTACTGACTGACATGGC
>JAQZBX010105512.1:0-10872 GCA_029593785.1 Cabassous unicinctus
GTTTCCTTTCACTTAGCATACTTCTTTTTTAACTATTGATAAAAAGAATATTAATATGTTATTATTCCTTACAGTCCATAGAGTGCTTTGGTTATATTTTTGCCCCAAATATTATACTATTTTTAACATCTTACAACATTAATATATATGTTATCTGTTTCAAAGAAAAACATTCATTATCATCCCCATATATTAGCATCTATTAGCACTGCTATTTACAAACACTATAATATGCTCTCATCACTTCTATCCATGTCCAAACATTTTCAAACAACGTTTTTTACAAATTCTATACAAATTAAACCTCAGCTTTTCATTCTCTATTCTTCTTCTATATTCTGGTGGTCTGTATTCTAGCTCTTAACTACATGAGTTTTCTAATTTTATTTAGTTCATATTAGTGAAATCATACAATAATTGTCCTTTTGTATCTGTCTTGCTTCATTCAACATAAGTCCTCAAGATTCATCCATATTGTCATATGTCTCACTACTTCATTTCTTCTTACAGCTAAATTATATTTCATCATATACATATACACATAAAAATTTTATCCATTAATCAGTTGATGGACTTCTGGGTAGTTTCCATCTTTGGCAAATATGAATAATGCTTCTATGAATATCAGTGTAAAGATGTCTGTTTGTGTCAGTGCTCTCAGTTCTTTTTGACGTATATCTAGTAGTGGTATTGTTTGATCACATGGAAGATCTATATTTAAATTCCTTAGTAAGCACCAAAATGTTTTCCCCAGCAGCTGTACCATTGTATATTCTCGCCAACAGTGAATGAGCATTTTTATCTTTCCACACACCAACGCATGTAGCTTTCTGATTTCTTAATAGTGGCCATTCTAGTAGGTGTGAAATGATATTTCATTGTAGGTTTCATTTGCATTTTCCTAATAGCCTGCGATGTTGAACATTTCTTCATGTACTTTTTCTCCATTTGTATTTCCTCTTTAGAAAAATGTATATTCAAGTACTTTTGGCCATTTTTTATTTAGACTGCTTGTCTTTTATTGTTGAGTTGTAGGATGTATCTATGCATTGTGGATTTTAAACCCTTATTCGATATGTGATATCCAAATATTTTTTTCCATTGAGTAGATTGCCCTTTTTACTCTCTTGACAAAGTCCTTTGAAATGCAAAAGTGTTTAATTTTGAGGATGATTTTGTAAATCATCTGTTTTACATTCATTGTTCATACTTCAAGTGTTAGGTCTAAAAATACACCTTCTACCACCAAATCTTGAAAAGACTATCTTCTAGGAGATTTATAGTATTGGCATTTATATTTAGTTGATCCTTGTTGAATTTATTTTTAATAGACAGTGAGATAGTGGTTCTTTTTCATTCTTGTCTTTATGGATGTCTAGTTCTCCCAGCACCATTTATTGAGGAGATTATTCTGTCCCAATAAATTGAAAATCAGAGGCTTGTAAAAACTCAGTTGACCATAGAAGTGAGGGTCTATTTCTGTACTCTCAATTTGATTCCTTTGATCAATGTGTTTATCTTGATGCCAGTAAAATGCTGTTTTGATCACTGTAGCTTTGTGGCATGCTGTAGGGTAAGGAAGTGTGAGTCTTCCATCTTCACTCTCCTTTTAGCATGTTTTTGGCTATTCTGGGCCCCTTTTCCTTCCAAATAAATTTGGTAATTGACTTTTCTATTTCTGTAAACTAGGGTGTTGGAAATTTGGATGGGATTGCATCGAATCTGTAAATCAATTTGTGTAGACTTGACATTTTAATTATATTTAGTCTTTCATTCCATGAACATGGAATATCCTTCCATATTTGTAGTTCTTCTTTGATTTCTTATAATTGCATTTTATGGGAATGATTTTTCTGTTACAGAAAAATTATCCTAATGACATCAATGAGTTGTTTATTTTTGTCTGAGAAAACAATTCTTGGAAAAACTTTTCTTGTATCTTTCTCTAGAATATTAAAGCAAAGAAAATTGTCCCTATTATACAACTTAGATTTCTATTTCAACATATTGGTCATTTATAACATAAGTGTCCATTATGAGGTTATAATGATTGTTTATTTTCAAGAAGAAAAGCATATTATCTCAAGAGTCTTAATTGTTTTTCCATATGGGAAATGGGGCATAATATAAATTACAGCATAAATTTCAATATGAATTCTCAATATAACTGAGAGGTTTATTTTACTGATGCATTTTTGACTGGACATTTTAATTTGATATGATTGAAACCTTTTATTGATAATGACATCTCTGAAACTTGAAAAAGCAAGAAAATTCTGTGCTAAATTCTGTATTCTCAAAGCTAAAAGAAATAATTGCATGTTTTTAAAGATGTTAATATAGTGTGAAAATTATCAAAGTTCCAAACAAATATTAATTAGGTAAAGCAATGTGTGTATTTTTAATATTACAATGGGGCACTAAATAAATATTTAAAAAACTGAGTTCTAAAAAATGTACATACCCACACATTGGTGTACAAAATCTTTGCTTGTAAATTTCTGCTCTAAATCATGTTTCTGACCCTACACCTTGATATATATTTCCTATATAATTTGATCCAGAAGATCTAATAGTTAACAAGGATGTCAAAAAGCAGGGGGAGAGATTAAACTCTAGAAGTACTTTTTTGCTTCCTCTAGTTATGAGCTATCAGTCTGGTATATTAAGTAGAAAGGTGAAAGAGCAATTCTTTAGCAATACATTTTAAAAGACAATTTAATAACCTTTTTATTAAGAAATTGTAAATTTATACTTTCTTTGATATTGATTCACCTAAATAGATTATGTTTTGAATTATCATAAAATCTAACATCTATAAGTGATAATTCTGCTTAATGAATTCATTTTCATTTTTTCTATATAGTGGAAATTTAAAACAACTATCAACAATAAAAAGAAGCTTCATATATGGTACTTTTGCCTTTTACCACATGTAAAAGTGTAAGTCATATAAATAACAAGAAAGCTTAATTCTTGATTAATTTCCATTGGGTTAAACCTAACCCCTCAACCATAGCTATGGATCCACATTTCATTTTTCACTCTTTTATTTATTTTTATTTTTTTTAAAAGATACTTAGATTACATAAATGTTACATAAAAAATGTAGGGGATTCCCATATGCCCCATTCCCTAACCCTCCAACACTTACCCACATTAACAACATCCTTCATTAGTGTGGTACAAGCAGACTTCAATGTGTATGACTTATATACTCACATGCTTATATTTACACCTAGTAATCTCACAAACAAGTGGAAATTGCACTTCAGAAGGACGATTGTCATTCTATAAGATATAAGCTATTGTTCCATTTTGTTAACAATACTAAATAATACAATACTAAATAACAATACTAAATAACAATACTAAATAAAAATAAGAGATTTCAAAGTGAGTTGGGAGGTCATTCCATAGGTTATGTTTATACCAATCTGAGCAGGATCTCATTGACTGCCACAGTGAACAACGCCTAAAAACAGCAGGGCTCCTGAGGGCTCTAGATACATCTAGACACTATAAGCAGGGCAGATAAGCTCAGCAACTCAGCACCCTGACAGTGGGTCTTACTTTGGAATTTATTCTCCCCAGTGTAACAGAGTTAGACTCATTTATAGTTTCCTTGAACATGACTCTTCTGCCTCTTTTAATTAAACCTATAAAAAGTATTAAAATCTTTTAATACCTTCAAATGTATGTCCCACAGGCATATAATCTTTGCTCTGTTCATGTGCTAGTTAAGCCCCAAATCTCAGCAGAGTTGCAATACATACTCTGCAGTTCACTGGATTCACCCAGGACAATTAACAATGTAAAATGTGCGTTTCACATTGTCATTCAATTACCTGATACCATGTTTCATTTTTTCCATTCTTTTCTTTTTCTTTACTCCTGTCTTTTCAATTTCCAATGTTCTGTCCTCCATTTGACGAATTCTGCCCTCTATCATTTTAATCTGCTCTTATATGCATCCAATGTATTTTTTAAAGAGGTACCAAGGATTGAACCAGGGACATCATAAATGGAAAACAGATCCTCAAACCACTGAGCTACACGTGATCCCTCTAATGTATTTTTAAACTCATCCATTGTGTCTGATATTCCCATAATTTCTCTTACTTTTCTTTGTAAGCTTACAAAATATTCTTAATATTCATCCAGTGTCTTCTTAATATTCTTTATCTTTTTAGTCATATTTTACTTCAACTCTTTGAATTAATTTAAGACATTTATGTAATTATCATTGATTAGTTGTTTTAAATCCTTTGTCTTGCCAGGATTTTTTTCCTTTGGCTGGGCCATATCTTCCTGCTTCTTAGTATCACTTGCAATTTTGTTCTGAAGTCTTGGCATCTTAATATGTTGGTGATTTTATTCTGATGGTCAATCTCTTGCTTAGTGATTTTGTTTCACAGTTCTTCATTTATTTTATTTTTTAGGAGGTACTGGGAATTGACCTCAAACATGTAAAACATGTGTTCAACCACTGAGCTAAATCTGCTACCCTCTTCTTTGATTTGGTTCCACTTATTCTAAGTTTTTAAAATTTCCCATCTTAACTTATCAAAATAGGGCCACAGATTCACTAATGGGGCACAGATCCACTCCCAGGAATTTGGGACAAGAAGAACCTAAAAGCAGTTTTTATCCTTGCAGGGGCCCTTCCAGCCAGCAGATGGTGCTCATTGGTGACTCTTTCCACTGAGGTGACTCTTTGAAAATCCACTTGCCTGTGATTCTGGTCGAACCAGAGCCAAGATTCAAAGTAGGTTTTGCTGGCAAAAATTCTCTGAAGAGAAACCACTCTCCACCCTCTACTGCACATGCCCTTTTCCCAGGAAAGAGGACATCTGTTCCCCTGTTAGGCAACTGCTGTGAACCATGCATCTTATCCTGTCTGTTTGCCTTGAGGGTGTGGGATAGTTGCCATTCCTGACCACAGGGTTAATAATCCACAGTTTTTGATTCAGCTTCTTTGTCACTTTTTCCCTCACCCTTCTGCGTTCGCATATGCTCTCCTGTTCTGCATACCCCCAAAGCAGTTTCCTCAGACACTTTTTTGGCCTTCCTCCATTTTTTTGAGAGTTTAGCCCTGCCTACCTATTCTGAAGCTATCTTCCATCTTGATCATAGGATTTTCCCTTATTAATTTCAATATTGACAGGAGTAAAATTCTCTTTGTAAAAAACAACATTTTGTTTTAACCTAAAGTTTGAATTAAATGTTGAAAAATTTAGCCATTATCAAAAATTATTAATATTGATCACAGAAAAAAAAATGATTGAGTTGGATTAAATATCATGATCCTTGTGGACTTTCAAAAGGATATTCCTATGACCAAAGGATACTGATTTTTTTTTTATACTCCATCAGTTTCTTAAAATCATACTTATATGTGGCCATCTTCTTATTGAATATATATCTTTCTTTCTACCTTTCTTCTTTACTTCATTTTCCCCGCACATTGTTCTTCTTCTTTCCTTCTCTTTCTCCCTCTTGATCTCCTGTCCCTCTCTTCCTTTTTCCATATTATAATTATTTTTTCTGTGTTTCTCATCTTCCTTCTTCTTTATATCACTATTAAGTTCAGATTCCCCATTTTTCTATTAATATATGTTTTCCTAAATATTAAAATCAATTCAAAATATTTAGATAAGTTTTGCATTGATTGGATTGGACTTCATTATTTTATTTTTAATTCTTCTTATACTCCAATATATATAGTTTTAATTTGAATTAATATCTTTTAGGAGTTCATATGCAGCTATTAAACTAAATTTTATTTATTATTCAGAAATAATACATAGGAGATAAAGTTTATAAAACTTCACATATCAAACAAAAGTATTTTGCCCTTACACTTGATTTTGTTGGGTAAAGAAATTTAGAGAAAACATCATCTCCATTTACAAGTTTCATAATTTGTTCCAGTATCTTCTAGAATCCTGAGCCTAAAATTTTGATGCCATTCAATAAATGTTTGTTGATTTTTTTTCTCTCTAGCAGCACTTGTCATGTATTTACACATATTATTCTTTTTTTCAGTATTTTCTTATTCTCTTGTATTCAGCTTTTTCATGTGGGAGCAAAGAGTTTCTTATATTTTCTAGGATACTCTTTGTAGACATTCTTTATGTAACAATTCTTATGTTGAAGTTTTCTTTTCAAACACATCTTTTTTTTCACGGGTCAATTATTTTGTTGACATAGTTTAGCCACAATCATTTATGTATTTTCCATTAGGTTTTTATTTTTTTTTAACATTAAAGAATGTAGGGCTATGCAAGTTTTTCTAAGAAGTTGGCTTGTGATTTCTTTAGCAGTGTTATGAAGAGGGAGGGTTTATCTTTTTGTTGGTTTTATTGTCATAGCTAATTTTGCCCTGAAATTCTAGACATGGACAGGATTTCAGGAAGAATATTCAAGAAACTCCACATTAGGTTGAAGAGAATTTAAGAGCCTTAAGTGAATATTTTTGGTTCTTCCACTTTGTACCCATAACTGCCCAATGAAAGAAATGAGGAGTGAACTGATGTGATGAACTAACTGATATTTTTAGCAGAACTTCCCATCCACATCCCTATTGTTGTCCACTTTCTTATTTGTATCCATGAATACACTCTCCAACTCTGAGTTTAAGCATTCTTTGAGACATCCCCATCCTCCACTCCTCAACCACAAATCTGGTCTCTTTTGCTACAGAATTGCACACATATCCTGGGTTTCTGCTCCACTAATATTTCTTATTCACCTACAGTTTACATTGTAGTCTTTTCAAGATATATCAGTTCTCTTTTTTCATGATTTTTCAAGTGATTGTTAATTAATATCTGTTCTTGTTGTGTCAAGAAGATTGGGAAACTAAGGCTTGTAACTTTGTTATACTGAACCAGAAATTGCCTAGCATATTATTGTAATTTTTGTCCATTTTTCAAAATCCACTTATTTTGAAATCTAGACTTTCGGTGCTCAATCTATCATACCATAGTTTTTATACAATTATCATTTGAATTTACTATTAATTATGCAATCTATAACATTTTAATTTGTCCTTTGGGTGCATGAAGCTAAATAATACTATAATTTAGAATGAGTGCCCCTGAGAAATCTTTGTTCCCTTAAAAAAATTTCTGCTCTTTTCATAACTGATTTCTATTTATAGGTTTGCTGTTTACCCAAATGTGATAAGGTGAGAGAAATTAGGAAATAAGAGTAGCATAAAAGGGTAGAAGGGAAATGATGGTGGAGGAGACTTTGAGGGAAAATGCAAAAACCAGAGCTACTGGGTAGGTATCAGAGATATGACCCAGCCAGAACTATCAAAAGACACTGAGTTTTCAAGTGACATTATCAACATGGTGTGTATTAGTCAGGATTCTCTAAGGAAACAGAATCAACAGGAGATATCTGTAAATAGTATTAGATTTTATAAAATTGTCTCACACAACCATGGGGATGCACAAGTCTAAATTCTGTAGGGCAGGTTGCAAACTAAGGTCTCCAATGAGGGTCTTTGATGAGATCCCCAGGAGACACCTGTTGTCCAAAGTAAAGATGGGAATTCTCTCTCCCTGAATGCTGAAATCTCTTCCCCTTTTTAGGCCTTCAATTGTTTGGAGGAGACATGACACATTTCTGACAACAACTTCCTCAGTTGATTGCAGATGTAACCAGCCATCTATGCAACCAACTCACTGATGATTAAAGTTCATGAAATGCCCTTGTATTACAATTGGCCCAGTGCTTCTTTGACCAAACACCTGGACACCATTTCTTGGCTGAGTTGACACATTAGCCTAACCATCACATGGTGACATAAGGCATCCCCTGGAAAAGTCTCCCCTCCGGAACAACTAATTAAAAGTCAACCCCCACTTACTTTGAGCTCTGGAAGATGATAGAAAGTGAAGAACTCCACAAATGCTAAATAAAAAAAGGAAAATCATCATATATGAAGGTAGTAGATCTGCAACTGGGATTTGCCACTCCTAACCCTCCTTCTCACATGGTTCTGCACAGCTTAAAAGTCACACAATGGCAACACAACCTGGATGTCTCCTACTATTGGTGCAGACCACAGAGCCATTCAATGTTGCAAGTTAGAACACCAGCTAAGAATGATTAAGGCAGTTTTGAAGAAATAACCTGTTAAAAAACATACACAAAATATTAACCCCTTTTAAAAGCCATAGTGATTAAGACAGTGTAACATTATTGCTACAGAGAAAAATTGATCAACATAACAGATTAGAGCCCTGAATATATATATAATGCAGTTTTGTTGACACAGTCTTTTCAGGGTGGTACTGTGTCAATTGAATATCAAAATGGGAAAAAATAACCTTGACTACCATTTCACAGGACATAATTAAATTATAGATGGATGCAAATCTATATATGAATGGTAAAAAATAACATTTTTGTAGAAAGCATAGAAGGATTTCTGCTTGAATTTGGGTGGACAAAGATTTATTAAACTGGATACACGAAGCACTAACTGCAAAGAAGAAAGAAATGAAGTAGATTATTTTAAAGCTAATCATGTCTAATCATCAGCAGACACTATTAAGAGAGTGAAAAGTGAATCCAGAGAGCCTAATAAGAAGTATAGAATACAAATGTCTGAAAATAAACACATACCCAGATTGCCTAATAAATTCCTAAAAATAAATAGTAAAAAGTAATCCAAGTAGAAACATGAGCATAATCCATGAATATGTACTTCACAGAGCTATCCAAACAGTCAATATCAAGTTATTCTACTTTTTTAGGACTCATGAAAATGTAAATTAAATTTATACATTATAACAACATTGTACAGCACAAAAAATGTTTAAATGGAACAGAGAATTTGTGGTGCACTGGAATTTTCATTACTGCTGGTGAGTATATAAATATATGTAATTAATTTGGGGAAGATTTTTCTGCATTACAAAATGGAGATATGATGAAAGAAAATATGAATGAATTTGACTATGTAAAAATAAAAAAATAATCTGCATGAAAAAACACACCACAGTGAAGATGTGTTTAAATTTTTATTTGTATTGTATTTTATATCATTTTTACTATACGGAAAGTTGAGAAAATAGATAAAATGCAACAGGAAGGACAAATGCTTTATTCCCATGGGACCCATGGAGGTGACACTCATGACTCTGGAATTATTCAGGCTCTGCCCACTGCTTTTCTGGTTGTGAGTGAACACCTAGAGGAAAAGTGTTGTCAACTGTGCTATTGACCATGCATCTGCTGGAGTTAGCAAATCTTAAAAGATGTAATTAAAGACTTCACCCAGGAAGAGGGAGCATTGCTGGACACATCCTAGAAAAGCTGTTGAATGATGTGGTACTGGAGAATATCAGTCCTCTGTTCTTAGTGGTGCATCATATCTGCAAATCAGATGCATGTTCTCAGTTGGATCAAGGCAAGGACCTGTGGAGAGAAGGAAATGGATTTTTCCAAAAACAGAATTTAGTCAATAAAAGTGGTCTTAAAAAAACAAGAATAGTTGTCCACACAATTTATCTGCAAGAAAGACACAACTACCATCACATAATTAGTAAGCTTCATGGGTGTGAAGACTGGTCTTACAAATAGAAACTTTTGAGTGGAATAGATTAGGATTTCAGTTCAAATACATGAATTTAAGTAAGTTGATTTAAGTGCTAATCCAGAAAACTGAGAGAAAAATTAACTTGAATACAAAAATATAACCTGGATTTTTATAAAAGATAATTGCATAAACATGGCTCCTATTCCTAATCTTTCAAATAATATAAAGTCTTCAATATTGAGATAGCTCTGTTTTATTATGCTACAAATGCCATCTCTGTGCATGAAAGAGAATAACATGGTAATTTGTTACCATTGGAAAGATTTTAGTTAGAGATTGTCATTGAATGATTATTTTTGAATCCATATGTAATGAATGCATATTTATGAAAAAAAGCGTTTTATATTCCCTCATCCAGTTCTCAGAAGCAGAAATATCATACTCAAAAGAATGGTATTACCTGTAGTGAACTGTCAGAGGATTTTACTCACAGATTCAGAACGACTGAAAATATGTTATCTTACAATGGAAAGAAACCCTACTCCAGGGAATCTATTTGCAAATCAACTCATTAAATAATCATGTTTCAATCTACAAAAGAAAATTCTCAATAGAGGTAAACCATATGAGTGTCATCTAACTGGTAAATAGTTTTTTCAGAGCTCTGGCCCTATACATTACAATGGAACTGACATCAGAGAGAAACCCTATGAATGCCATCTATGTGAGAAAGCCTTCATTTGATATTCTACCCTAATAGAAAATGAAAGAACTCAAACTTAAGAGATATCTTATGAATGCCATCTATGGAGGTTAGCCTTCACTCATTTTTATGCCCTCAGAAAACATGAGCATATCCACACAGGAGAGAAATCTTATGAATGTCATCTATGTGGGAAAGGTTTCACCCATTATTCTAGCATTAGACCATATGAACAGACTCACCCTGCAGAGAAACCCTATGCATGCCATTCTTGTGGGGAATCCTTCAATCATTATTCTAGCCCTCGATAACATGAGAAGACTCACACAGGAGAAAAACCTTATGTATGTCATTTGTGTAGGAAAGTATCCAAACATTATTCTAGCCTGAGATGACATGAAAGACTCATAATTGGATGAAATACCAAAAATTGTTATCAGTGTGGAAATGCCTTCACTCAGTATTCTGTACTGAGACAAAATGAGAGAACTCACACTGGAGGAAAGCCTTGTGAATATCATGAATGTGGGAAGAAAGCCTACACACAATGTTCAGTCCTGAGAAAAATATGAGAAAATTCACTCTGGAGAGAAGGCATATGAATGTCATC
>JAQZBX010105513.1:0-11963 GCA_029593785.1 Cabassous unicinctus
CTTTTAAAAGACATCGTACTTACCCAAAGGATAAGGTTTTATATATGTATGTATGTATATTAACACGTATATTTATGTTTATAAACATATCACATATTTATATATATGCCTTATCTGTGTGTGTGCTTTTTAAGTTACAAGAAGCCAGCTTATTGTTTTAATTATTACACACAAAAGGCATGATTTCACAGTTTTGTAAGCATTAGCTCCTTATCATTGAATGACATAAGAAATTAAAAAGCAGAAGCTTTTCTTTTGAATTGCCATAAAAATTCACTGTCATAGGGAACATCAGTACAAATTCCATTTGATCAGTACATTCTTTCCCTGTAGGTAGATCTACATGGAAAATCAAATCATAATAAAAAAGACATGTAATGAGTTGAATGAACCGTTGGGGATGGACATGAGAGTGATACCAGAAATGTCCCAAAGGGCTGCAGCCCAGTGGGTTCATAGATACACCGAGCAAATGTTTGTCCTGGTTTTGTAAGTTTCAGGTCCTTAATTTAGAGAGAAAACCAATTCAGAGCTTGACAGGTTTTCCCAAATCTTGTCCAGAAGCATCTTCAAGATGTTTTGAGAAGGAATATTTTAGGAAGTGGGCTTTCTATTTGTTCTAGTGTCAATTTCTTACTTAATCTATAACACTTGGCCATTCATCATGTTAGAACAGGGATCAGCCAGGTATTTGCCCATCTGCTTGTGAGAAGCATGTGCCTTGTCAAAACGACCCCTTTTATTTAGTCAATTATAGAATGTCTGATTTATCTTTAATGCTGCACTGGTCTTTCTAGAAGTACAAGGTGATCAGGTGATGGTATTTGATTTTGAGAATCTCACCAAACATCAGTAGAGCATCTCCTTGTCTTGTCCACAAAGTGAGGCCAGTGAGAAACACACATGTATAAAAAGATGCACCTGTCTTCCTCCTGCACATTTTTTCTTGAAAGGAAAAAAAATGGCAGGAAATATCTCAGAAATATATGACCACCCAAAAGTAAACGTTGGCCTGAGGGTTGGGGAGATTTGATTGAAAACCAACTGTCACAATATGTGAAAATTTACCAAAAAAAAAAAAAAAAAAATAGTGCACATATTAATCTCTAGTGAACATCCAGGAAATTTCCATATGTGAAAAATGGTCTCTTTCTCTTCTCTTCCCCAATCCCCTCAAAGTCTCCTTTCTCATTCTCTTGCTGTTCTCTTCTTATGTAATGTTACTTTGTCTCTAATTCAGTCTAACTCTGTTTTTGCCTGCTTGAGTAAGTGCCACTCCCTTTTTGGAGTGCCTGCAATGTGACAAGTGCATTGCTAGGTTCCAAGCAGGTATTCTTTACTGATGTCCAGTAGGGAGAATGGAGGCTCAGAAAGGCAGGCTCATCCACATTGTCTGCCTCCCAGATCTGTGTTCTTTCTATATCATGTTGCGTCCTGTGCCCAATAAGTTCCTTGGGACACAGGATGCTTTCTGTAGGAGAGCCATGTTGACAATTACCACCAAAGCCTTTTTTAAAAAAATTTCTCCTCCCCGCCCCCTGCTTGCTCTCTGTTCTTTGTGTGTTCTTCTGTGTCTGCTTGTCTTCTCTTTAGGTGGCACCAGGAATGGAACGGATCTGGAGACCTGGAGTGGAAGAGAGGGGCGCTCAATCTCTTGTGCCACCTCAGCTCCCCGATCTGCTGCGTCTCTTATTGTCTCTCCTCTGTGTCTCTTTTTGTTGCAGCATCTTGCTGCACCAGCTCTCTTCACGGGCCAGCACTCCCGCATGGGCCAGCATTCCAAGTGGGCCAGCTCTCTGCTTGGGCGAGCTTGCTTTTTACCAGGAGGCCCAGGAAATCCAGCCCTGGACCTCCTGTGTGGTAGAAGGGAGCCCAATTGCTTGAGCCACATCCATTTCCCACCACCAGAGCCTTTTAATCTTCTATTTTAATAAATACTTCTAATAAATACGATCAAAAGAAGCAAATTTAAACTTAAGTCAGAAAATGATAAGAGAAAGTTGATCTAATTTCAGTAGTATTTCTTAGAGGTCAGAAGCAAAGCTTTATAAATATCTGTTGAGGGTCTAATACTATATTCTATGAAATCAATTTATAAAGGACAATCGTGTAAAATATATTCATGTGTTTCAGGTTAAAATTTATGATGTGCCAAAATATATTTCATTTGTTTACAATCCTGATGAAACACGATTGGAAGACATTTGGAATGATAAAATAGAGGCAGATGTTGTCATTTCCTCATAGAAACAGTAACCTGAAAGACATGATGAATTTTATCAAGATTCTTTCCTTAGGTTTTAAAATAAGTATTTATCTCTTTAAATTTGCCATGTTATCAGGAAATTCTGGAAAATATATGAAATAATCAAATAATGAGACAGTTCATTTCATTGTCTTCATCTATGTAGGAAACACCAAGTTATGAAATGTAACCTCTAAATTTTATCCACATTATCCTCTGATCTCGACCTAAAGCATTGTTATATTTGCCATTATTGGTTAATTTTTCCATCTGGTTTTATTTCCCTCTGACTTATTTTGATAACTGATTGGTATCAAAATATTATTTGTACTATAACATTGTCAATTAAGTATATGTTCCAGAGAAGATGAAAATTAAATAATGTTAATAGATTAAAATGCATATATATGATAATCTGATGCTAAGTATAAATTTGTGTATGAGAACCATCTTGTAATGAAAAATATTGCTCTGTTGTTATTATCATTGTTTCCTCATCCTCCCAGAGGTTATAATATAATCGAGCAGTTTTCAATCCAGATCTTCATTTCTGTTGTTTACTGTAGTACAAGTTGTCTATCTTCTCTAAGTTTCCTCATATGTTAAATGAAAGAGTTGACAGTATTATTCACTTTTATAGTGAGAAGTGAATGACATAACTTCCATAACATCCTTAGGCGGGTGCCTCATGCTCCCTTAGACACTTAAGCTCAGTATCTCAGTGTTGTCATTGACATGTTCTTCTCCAGTGCCCCTACAGCCTTTGCACATCCAGTCTTCTACTCTCTTAGTTTTATTGATCTTTCCCATTCTGATTATCATCACCATATTCCAGACCCTTATTACATCTTTCCTGGACCATAATTGTATCCTAATGAACCATCCTACCTCCTCTCTCCCTCAACCCAGTTCATCCCTCATTGTTGCCAGATTACAATTTGTACAGGATAAACAAAATAACCTTGTTCAGACCCTTTCTATTGCTATACTATCTTTGGCTTATTGAGTTCAAATGTGGCATCCTAGGTTACATGGTCCTTCCTATATGACCTCGTAGTCTCTTCCCTACTGCTCCACTGCACATACCTTCTAATCTGACTAAACTGCACTTCTTTTTATGCCTACCTGTTCTTTTTTACTCCTTACTTTTGCTCATGTAGTTCTTTCTGCCCCTAATACTCATCCTTCCTTTATATTCCTCATGACCTGTCTCCACACTGGGTCCCACAGATACATGCAATATCATCTTCCTTTGAACTTGTAGAGCCTTTGGCTTTTCTACTCTTATGGCATTTTAAAAATCTTATTCTAGCATGTATTACAGTCAGCCATGCACCTGCCTTTTTCCTCCTCCCACACTGGAAAGCCTTGGTTGGATAAAGACTCCTTCTTATTTACCATCATGTCCCCTGAAGCATCCAGTTCTTTACACATAGCAGGTAGCCAATGAATAATTGTTTCAACGAATAGCTCATCCCTTTATTGGTTCTGTGGGATTCTGTAGGTTTACCAACCATAATATTCAGAATAAATAGTCATTTTGAATTGCCAGCTGGCCTCTGCAGAGAGCCACAGGGACATAATATAAGGTCAGAGTTCTGTGGAAATGGAATCGGGGGAAGGAAACAGTTATGTTGAAAGAGCTTCTGGGTTGAGAATATATACTAAAATTGAATGATATGGATTTTGCTTTTCTAACTTGATTGTAATAGTTTGGATAATTTTTAATCTGTCTGAAGTGATTCATTTTTGTCTTAGTTTGGTTTACAAGTAACAATTGATAGCATAGTCTGGACTTTCTCTTTACTTATCACCACCCCCCTCTTTTAAACTTCCAAATGGAGTGTTGCTTGTACTGCCTTTTTTATAGACAGCATCTATGAACTTTACGTTTGTACCAAAAAATTAGGTAACTAAGGTATAGAGGGACAAAAACGTCTTCTGACTGCTTCTTGGAGTTTCTGGCAAACCTTAGTTACATTGGGATGCATCAAATGATCTCAGTCCTGAGGACAGTGTTCCTAGTGGTAGCATTAACTGCAAGAAAGACTTGATGTGCACTTGGTACTCACAGTGTCACAGTCCCCAAGTGGGCACTGCTTGGGGAAGAGTTGACATACTCCTGTCACCTTCTTTGCCTGATATGCCTCCTGTGTTAGAGCCTTGCGGCCTTTACCCGTTCCCTGTACTAAGGATAGAAATGTAGTGTGCTGAGGGTAAAAACTCTCCCAATCTCAGATTCAAGTCTTATTTTCCTCTCCTGCCTACCCTCACTCTTTCCATCTCGGCTAGGGAGAATGAAGCTGATTGATAAAAGCCCAATTATTTCTGCCGTAAAATAAAGCTGTATGTCAGAAATCAAATCATATGGTTGTCTTGAAAGGAATACCTAAATAAATAAAAAAAAAAAACACAACAGCTCATATACTACAATTTTTTCACACCTTTCCTTCTTTCTGGTATAAAGATCAGAATCAAAGAAACTGTGATAATCTTTTAAAGGTAGATATTACCTCCTCCAGGCTGAGGTCATATTTTCTTTTTTTTTGTTCATTTGTTTTGTTTTTGTTTTTCATTTTGATCCTGTTGTTGAAAGCATGGGGAAGCCATAAAAGAAAGAGGTTGGTGATCTGTGAGCCAAAGTGTCTCTGAGATTGCTGCAGCTTGTTTTAAATATTAAAAGAAGTATAGTCATACCTTGGTACTTGACTGCTTTGAAACTCATCGAATTTGGTACTCGATGCATTTTGATGCGAAAATTTTGTCTCGGGACTTGTTGTTTGGTACTCGACGTGCAAGCTCGAACTTGTCGGTGTTGGTTGCCTCGTGGCTCATTGCCCTTTCCAGCTGAAACAAAGGGTCACCCGTTAGTCAGACAGGAGCTCTTGCCCTGTACACATCCGTAGTGGTCTTATCATAGTTTCTGTGGTCATTTTATGTATTTTTGCATGTTTTTTCTCATCATGGGTCCTAAGAAAATGAGCAATGGTAGCGCTGAGCTGAAAAGAAAATTCCTTCGCACCACCGTTGAGCAAAAAAAAGAAATAATAGATAAATATGAGAGTGGTATTCTCATTACTGATCTTGCTAGGGAATATAATATGCCTAGAACAATGGTCTCCACCATCATTAAGAATAAAAAAGCTATAAAAAAGGCTGATGTTGAGAAAGGAGTTAAAGCGATAACAAAACAGCGTTCCCAAATACTCAACGAAGTTGAAAAGCTGTGATTAATTTGGGTAAACGAGAAGCAGTTAGCAGGTGACAGTGTATCGGAAGCCATGATACATAAAAAAGCGAAAGTGTTGCATGCTGATCTTTTGAAAAACAAATGGGAACCGAGTGATGAGGGTGTTGAAATTTTTAAGGCCAGCCATGGCTGGTGTGATAATTTTAAAATGAGGACCGGCATCCATAGTTTCATGATGCATGGCGAGGCAGCAAGTGCTAATAAAAGGCTGCAGGTGAATTTGTCAGTGAATTTCATGACTGTGTAGAGGCTGAGGGTTTTATTCACCATCAAGTTTTTAACTGTGATGAGACCAGAGTTTTTTGGAAAAAAAATGCTGAGTAGAACCTACATCACAAAAGAGGAGAAGGCATACTAGGCCAGAATTTGTGGCCAGAAGCTGTGACCCAGAGAGACTTAGAAGGGTTGGAGGCTGACCCCATCCTGCAGGTACAGAGGGTGCAGTTGTGCAAGATATTGTATCTTTGGGCCAATCATGGGTCTGGAGGTCCATGCTGCTGATGCTGAGGAGTCAGTGGAGGAACGTTGTGAAGAGCTCAGCGCTGAGGAGCTGCAGGAACTACTGAAGGAGCAGCAACAAGAGGAGGCTGAAGAGATTTCTTCAGGTGAGGAGGAGGTAAGGGAGGATGTCCCCAGTTCCTTGATAAAAGAAAGGTGTGCAAAATGGGCAGAAGTTCAAAACTTTGTGGAGAAGTACCATCTGGACAAAGCTCTGACAAGCAGAAATGTGAATTTATTGAATGACCAAACAATTTCATACTTCTGAGGAATTCTGAAAAGAAGACAGCAGCAGTCTTCATTGGATAAGGTTTTAGTGAAGGTAACAAAGAGTGTGTCAGCCTGTGGTGCAAGTTGAAAAGAGGCAGAAAAGAGAAAGAACACCTGAAGTGCAAGTGCCTGATGTTCTGTTGGAGGGGGACTCTCCTTCCAAGCAGCACTCCATGTAGCCTCTCCTCACCACTCTCCTCCCCCCATCCCATTAGGCCACGGACTCTTCTCAGTACAGGTAAGGTGAAGTTTTCATTTTATTTAATCTAAGTGTTTATTAATTTTTAGGTTTATTTTTCATGTAAAGTAATGATATACAACCCTATCTTTTTGCATATTGCCTTAAAAATGTGCATTGTCTTTGGTTTGGGAACACATTGAATTTATTTACGTTATTCCTTATGGGAAAAATTTGTTTGGTACTTGTCGCATCTCCCGGAACCATTTAACGATGAGTACTGAGGTACCACTGTAGTAAGACTAACTGGTCAAAAGTGTTGTGAAGTTTATATTTAAATGAATAGGCAGGACAATGAGGATAATTTACAAAGTGAAATTGAGTGATCCTGACACTTCCAGTTCAGAAGCAAATAAATCATCTTTTCATCTCTAGATTCTTAAATGGAAAATTCATTCATTCAGCAGATATTTAATGATTGTCATCCACATACCAAGTACTGTTTAAGAGCTGGAGATAGAGATACAGTAGTGAATAAAACTAAGTCCTTGCTCATATAGAACTTATCTTTGAGGGGCAGAAAGAGCATGTACAAATGTATAATATGGCAAGTGGATAGAAAGACTGAGGGGGGGCCTAGGCATAATCCCATTTAATGTGGGCAAGGGAATTATTTCTGATAAGGTGACATTTGAGCAGATCCTGAATGAATTGAGTGAGGGAATCGTTTCTGGAGAAGAACATTCTGGGCAGAGGAAACAGTAAGTGCAAAGGTGGATGTGTGCTTGGATAAGTTAATATTTAAGTTTTTAAAACACAGCAAGACATAAAGATTAGATAAAATAAGCATAGTCACGATTCTAATACTATGTATTTGCCACTGAAATTTTAAAAAGTGCTAGCTGAATTGTAATCTCCTAGATATTAATTGGCTATCTAGAACAATTACTAAAAACCTTATTATATTGACGTTTAATAATTTAAAAATTACTCAGAAGTATTCTGGTTAATTTTCTTTGCTTTTGTTGAGACTTTATTGCATTTTTATGGTCATCTGAACTCCGATAATACTTTCACATTTTCTTCTGTTCCCTCAAGTTAAATGAACTGTCCTAGAAAAGATCAAAGATTCTAAGTAACCTTTTAGTCATAAAAGAAAAAATGTTCTTAAGAATCTCTCAAATTATCAATATAGACCTAACACTGATTCTTTCAGTATGAGCAATGCATGGCTAATGACAAATAAATAAAACACCTACTGTATCATTTATGAAATCAGACCCTCAGAAATTTTAGTAATTTATTTCTAAAGCTTTATTTATTTCCAAAGCAGTAAATATTGCAAAAGTTTGCAGAAATTCATTAAATGTTAATTAAAAGTTATGTCAAATACTTTATCAGTGTAAGATAAATTTAATCTCAGTTCATTCGGAGAGTCTTGATGGAAATGCTACTCTTGAACGTCATTTTTCCTGGTAATAAACATTTTACACTGCCTAATTATTAAACTATATGGAATGTTCTACCATTTCTTTCAACTATTTCTTTTAATCCTGCTTCAATTTTTACTGTTGATTCACTAGAGATTAGAGTAGATATGCATTGTAATTCACTTATTTTTGTTATATGTTTTATTCTATACATGGAAAAGAAACTCCAAATCTTAATGTTACTGTAATAATGCGATAGCTTGCTTTTAAAACTAACCATGCTCAGACCTTTGGGAATAAGATTCAGAATTTCAAATAGCCTAATATCAGTTAGGCAACCTCACAAGGTCCACATGGTTCCGTGGGTCTGTGCCAAGCCATTGAAGTAAAACCATGTCCAACAGTGGTTGGGACTATCAAAGAGAAAATTGAAAACAGAAAACAAAATACATGACTTTGTTATGGTGAGGGAAAGGATTTAAAATCATTTAAAAAATCATAATGATGCAATGCAAAGTTTTCCAAATTTTGAATTGTACAGTGTAACAAAATGTTTTTTCTTCTTCCACTTAGTAAGAAAAAATTTCTAGACAAATAATCTCGCTACTTTTATGACACGGTAGAGAACAAGTTACTCCCAAGGGTCCCCAAGAAGGATTCTGTGGGTGGTTTTGGAGTCTTGTCTTCCTAGCATAAACCCAGTATATGATTTATTATTTGGGTAAAGCTGACTTTCCCAAACCATGTCAGATGTAGCTAGAGGTAAATTTCCCTCTTCCATTTGACTCAAGTCCTCTGCTCATTCACTCTACCCTCTCTCCTGTACCTTCAATTTCTCCCTCATACTGACTCTTTCACCTCTCCCCTTAGTCTCCACCCTCATCTAACTTTTTTCTTCTCTCTCCTGCCCTTAGCAGTCAAGTTTCTTAGAAGAATAATTTGCACTCGTTGCTTCCACTTCTTTCTGTCCCATTTCTTCCTTGACATATAATCTCTTTCTTCCCAGACACCACAAAGAATAGTTCTAAGGAAATAATCTGGGCTTTTAATTAGAAAAAAGATGTAATAACTTTTAGTACTTACCTTTTTTGCCACCTGGGACACATTTGACTGCTGGCTGTCTCCTTCATGTTAAAACTCTCTTCTTACATAGTTATTTTAGCATACTTTCTCTTGTTTGTGCCACTCTCGCCAGGTTGCTTCTTTTCACTTTGTTTTATTTTATTTTATTTTGATATGTTCTTCCTTCAGCAACTTCATAAAGTTGGTAATCCTCAGAGTTCCACTTTTAGCCCCTCTCTCCCTTCCCTGTTTTAATAAATTGTCATGTTCTCCCATGGTTATTTCGTTCATGACTGTGCCTTTCTTAATGCTGTACACGGGAATGACTCCCCAGTATCATCTAGAACTTTCCTCTGAACTCCAGAGGGCCAACCACTTATTGGCCAAGCCAGAAGCCAGGGAGTCATCTCATATCTAGCCAGATGCTCAGCTTTGCTGACTCTATGACTCTACCTTCTGAAGCTCTCTTGATACCTTGATATTGGATATCTCTCATATTTCATCTCCGTTGGTACCCTCAGATTTTATCTACTTGTACTTGGACTATTGTAATAATTTCCTTGTAACATAGAATTCTCCACCTTAAAATTAGTTAATGGCTATTATGCCATTAGGAATAAGCCCAAGCTCCTTAGCAGACTTTTATATCGTTAAATAGCTACTCTTTTGATCACTTTATGTATATTAATGTTAAGAAAGTCTAGTGTATTCATTGATCGGTTAGGAACACAAATTATGAAACTGGATTACCTGAGGTCAGATCTAGACTGAGTGAACTTGGGCAAGTTATGTAACTCTTTGTTTCTTAATAAAAAAAATATGAGAATAAAAATATGTCACAATATTTTTACATCAGACGGGTGCTTAGTAGTATGCCTGACATAAATAATCCAAAAATGTTAGATATTGTTAGCTATATGTGGTTTCCAGGGAGATTTATATGATCTAAAAATGCATGTTTTTACATAAATCATTCCCTATACAAGAATGCACTTTCTCACCTTCACTTTACAATTCCAGATTCCGCGCAAGCATTTTTCTTCTTCTCTAAAGCTGTCCTGAAGCACACACCATTCAAGATCCTTTCCTTTGCCTTGCACTGTAGTTGGAATGAGGGCTTTTGCTGCCTTTGAGCATCCTTCTATTCTTCATTGTTATGCCACGTTGTAACTGGTAGCTTACTCCTATCACCTGCAGGAGGCTGAGATCCTTGAGGGTAGGGCTGTGTCACAGCCATCTCTGAACCTCCTGCATTGCTCAAGGCCTTGTAGGGACCAGGTAGGATCTCAATAAAGATTTGACGAATAAATAACTGACTGATGGAATGAATTAATGAAAAGATAGGACAAAATATATGTGTAAGTATAGCCAGGACATCTTGACCTTGTCAATTTTCATTAGAAGTGTTTTAGTACTTATGTATATGTTTTTCTATTACTAAACTGCTTGATATTTTTATGAATGCTAAAAATGAAAGTTAATCCATTCTTCAGCTACAAACAAGTAAGATGTAGTCCCAAGTTGAGAGTGTTTCCATTAAAAAAAAAAATAGTTTGCTTTAATATTATTGGTTTGATTAATGTGAGTAGACAAGTACAATAGTTTAGAAATTTATCAAATATCAAAATTATTTGCAAATTCTTTCATTTACTTTGTAATACCTGGATATATACTTTATACCTATAGTCAAATGTTGATTACAAATCAGATTACCCCTTTGGTTTCCTCATTTAAGATCTTTTATATGACCCACTATACTTTGTACTCAGAACTTGGAGTAATAATAGGAAATGATAGTAATTATAAGGTAATTATAGAAATCATCTGGTTAGTTATTGTTTGTATTTTAGAGATGTTGAATAGTTAAAAAAAGAAGAAGAAAAGAGAACAGAAGGAATAAAAAGGAAAGAAAGAAAAAACTACCTACTGAGTATAAAATTTTATTAGAAAGAATTTTCTTCTTCCAAATAAAGTCAGCTATTATATTCTTTAAACTAAAAAATATCTAAAGAACTAAAGGATACTGATGAGTTAGTTCATTTAACTCTAAGTATAAAGCTTTCTAAAGAGAGGTCGAAAAACTGGGGCATAGGCTTATAACAAAAAGGAAAAGAAACACATTGGAAAATGAAATCTGCTTTCCATTGCTTTATTTGTCATCAAACTCAGTGACTGTATCCCATTAAAGAGGCCCACACTTGTTCTTTCCTGGACCTTAATTGACCTCTTATCAGAAAACGTTCAGTACATTCACGTATGAAAAGGTAATGTTCTCATTCTACTGAGGTTATTGCATTGGTCATTAGCTACTACAGCTGTAAAATCTGGAGAGGTTTATAGATTTTTCTTCTTTTCTTCTAACCAACAGCAGAATGAGAGGGTTCCCTTATTCAACCCTAACACCCCCTTCCAGAACTCTAAGCTCATGTAGTCGGGAATCGATTTGACAGCTAAATTATTACCTCGTTACCCTTGCATCAATCCTGAGTTACAGTTTGTACACTGAAGGAATAAGAAGAACTTAACGATCCTCTGTCATTAAGTGGGAGCTGAACAAATTGCGTAGTTCAGCATCTATGGGACATAGGGACACATTTTAAGTCACTCATTTGGATTCACATCCATTTCTTCAGGAACTGTGCAATTTCACTGCTTTCTGCTGGGAGGACTTTGGGTAAAAATATGCTTTTCTGTTTTGTTTACCTACATAAAACTCCCCCACATGGACTTTATCTTCTCTTCATGCCAGCTACTTACCAAAATAAAGCATTTGTTTGTGGTTTATTATTAAGAAAAGTCAATACTTTGAAGTAAAACCCTGGGGAAAGAAAAAGTAAATCCACTAACTTTTTTTTTTTTTTAGGAGGTACTGGGAATTGAACCCAAGACCTCATACATAGGAAGCAGGCAGTCAACCACTGAACTACATCTGCTCCCAAATCCACTAGCTTTTAAGACACTCCCCAACGCTATTATTTACAAAGGAAAAAGAAGCTCTTTCTTTATGGACTAGGAGCTGTGCAAAAAAGT
>JAQZBX010105514.1:0-10844 GCA_029593785.1 Cabassous unicinctus
TGAATGCTTCTTCTCTGAAATTAAGAAAAAGGTAAGAATGTTCACTCTGACCAGCTCTCTTTAACATTGTAGTGGAGGTTTATCCAGTACTATAAGATAAGAAAAATAATTAAAAAGCATAGGGTTTGGGGGAAAAGACATAAAACTGTCATTATTCACAAAATAGATGATCATCCATGTACAAAATACTAAGAAATATTTTTTTAAAACTAGTGGAAATAATATGTGAGTTTAGCAAGCTTGTAGGATACAATAGTAGTTTATAAAAATAAGCTGTACTTCCATATACTTTTTAAAATCAGAAATCTAAATAATAACATTTATGATATCAACATTATGAAATACTTAGGAACAAATCTGACAAGATATGTGCATAGCTATATACACAGAAAATGACAAAACATTGTTAGGCAATGATATAAATAAATAAAGAGATACATCATGCTCACAGATTAGAAAGCTTTACACTGATTCAAAATGTTATATGCAACTTTTTTCTCCTCCACAACCTCACTCCTACCCTGGGCCATGAGTTTTTTATTCCCCCCCTGTATTAGTCAGCAAAAGGGGAGCTAATGTGAAATACCAAAAATGGGTTGGTCTTTATAAAGGGTATTTATTTGGGGTAGAAGTCCACAGATACCAGGCCATAAAGCGTTAAGTTTCTTCTCTCACCACAGTCGATTGCCATGTGTTAGAGCAAGACAGCTGCTGGCGTTTGCCAGTGTTCAGGCTTCTTGGGTTCTTCTCTTCCCAGGGCTGCATTTCTCTCCGGGCTTAGCTCCTGTTTCCTCCACAAGTTCAGCTGTAGACAATCAGGCGAACAGCTCACTTCTCTTCTCCTGGGGCCTTCTTTCCAACATCAAAACTGCTTCTCAAAAAAGTGCTTCAACTCTATTCTTGCCATGCCTTTTATATTTGATTCCCCACCCACCAAGGGGTGGGGCTCAACGCCCTACTGACGTGGCCCAGTCAACGCCCTAATCATAACTTAATCATGCCCAGATTAACAGATCAGTTTACAAGCATGATCCAATTATATTTTTGGAATTCATAATTACATTAAATTGGCCAACGGCTATACCCCCAATTTCATTTTCATTTTTAACTTCTGTCTAATAGAGAATCCTACTGCATCATATTTTTCTCCTTCCCAAGGTAGCATTTGACCTCCTTTCCTGAAAACCATAATGGTGGTTGCAGAGAAACATGATTAAGTGTAATGGGAAAGGAAAATATATCATTTTATTATTTGCAAAATATTTTCCTCATCATATGAAAAAGAATTTTTTAAAACTATAGAATGGGCTGCCTTGGAAGAGAATGAACACTCAGTTCCTGGGAGCACTTAAGAGAGACTGGATTATCTTCATTCAACACTTATTCTCAGAACACCTACCATGAACAAGAAACTGGTGGTACAGTGCTAACTAAGTCAGATGTCGTCCCTGTCCTCATGGGCTTTAGAATCTAGTAGCATGTCCAGGATATGGGAGAGTTCTGCATGGAGTGGAGATTTGGACTAGGTGACCTCAGAGTTCTCTTCTGGAGGACTATACATCTATAATTAAGATAAAAATCCTTGGAGCAGATGTAGCTCAGTGGTCGAGTGCCTGCTTTGCATGCGTAATGTTCCAGGTTCCATCCCCGGTACCTCCTAAAAAAAAATTATGGCAAAAATATACTTAAAAAATGAAAATGAAAAAAAAGAAGAAAAAATATCCTTTTCTAATAAGGCAAATGCTTCTCTTGAGCCCTCTCTGTCTGGGGCTTGACAATGGTAAACTGAGTGTGAAGGAATAAAGAACTCCAATGCCTACAAAAGCACCCCTCTGGCCTGAAACAAAAGGATTTGCCTGTCTCCCTCATTAATCAAATCCATCTTTTATGTGAGAGCTCTTGCCAGATTCTGCCAGTGGGAAATGTCAAACATATTCTCTAAGGCCATTCTTACCCCTAGGGAAAGCTTAGAAGGGAACATGTCAGAAAATGCAAACCCATTTCCAGGAAAGTTCACCTTCTGGCAATGCTCCTTTTCCCTGGCTGTGGATGCTGCTTTAGGGACTCTAATTCAGGAAACTGAGGCAGCCATGAGCCAATCCAAGTCAGATGAACAGATAGCCTGGCATTCTGAGAACATTCTAGGCATATTCCTCCAAGAACTACCACAGAAACAAGGGGAAATTCCAGGAAAACAAGGAGTCATTCCTAGACTCATGGATCAGGCACTCTAGGCCAGCAAAGAAGTATCTGTCCCCATTTCAGACTTAGTGGAGTCAGGGTGGAGGAGAGAGTTGGCTTGTCCTGCAGGCTAATCAGTTTGATTCTCCCTGCCATATTGGATGCGATCCCCACTGCTCCTTCCCAAAGACATCCCATGGGTAAACAGGCTTATGTCCAGTACCAGCTCTAATAACAGATTCTGGGAGCAGGCTTGAGGTGTTCCAGAAAAGGAAGCGAATGGGCACCAAAGCCTCATCCCATTAACAATTTTACCCAGCATGCTATTTTGCAGCCTTCATATCTTTGTTCACACTGTTTTCTCTTCCTGGGTTGCTCTCTGTCTTCTTTCCTGTTGAATTCCTACTTTTCTTTCCAGGTGTATTAGTCAGCCAAAGGGGTACTGATGCAAAATACCAGAAATCTGTTGGCTTTTATAAAGGGTATTTATTTGGGGTAGAAGCCCACAGTTACCAGGCCATAAAGCATAAGTTACTTCTCTCACCAAAGTCTATGCCACATGTTGGAGCAAGATGGCTGCTGACCTCTGCCAGGGTTCAGGCTTCCTGGGTTCCTCTCTTCCAGGGGCTTGTGTCTCTCCAGGCTCAGGATTGCTTCTTGCCACAAGGCCAGCGGTAGACTATTAGGTGAACGGCGCATCTCTTTTCCTGGGGCCTTCTCTCCTTCTTCACGACCAAGCTCCTCTGTGTGCTTACTTCCCTGGGCTCCAGCATTAAAACTCCACATCGGAACTCCACCTCAAAACTCCAGCTCTGTCCTTTGCCATGTCTTTTATCTCTGAGTCCCCACCCACCAAGGAGCAGCGACTAAATGCCCTACTGACATGGCCCAATCAAAGCCCTAATCATAATTTAATCACACCCAGAGGAACAGACCAGTTTACAAACATAATCCATATCTATTTTTGGAATTCATAACTATATCAAGCTGCCACACCAGGGTTACCTCAAATGCTACTTCTTTCATAGATCCTTTCAGCTCCAAGTTATAGCATTCTAAATTTTCTTGTAGCAAATATCATACTTTTATTTATAGCTATTTGTGCATGCCTTGCATCTTTTATTAAATTCTAAGTGCCTTATGGGCTGGGGTCATATCTTACCTAATTCTTTGCAACTCATCATGCCTCTAAGCTGTACCTCAACCACCCTGCACATTGCATGCAATAGGAATAAAAAAGTTTGAGGGAATAGAGTTGATAAAATAGTCTGTAAGAAAATCAGTGGTAGTAGCCAGTACCTTCCCACTCCTGAAAAGGGCAAGACCAATTCTCTCCCACAGTCTTCAATGGCCTTCAATGGCCTTCTCTTTCCCAATAATGTAGAAAATTAGGACACTATACTCACACTCAGCAATGCCTAATTTACCCTGAATTATTGAGAAAGAAACAGTTTCACATAAGTGAATTTTCCAGATCACTGGAGCTTACATATTAGAACCCAAAAATTTTTAAATTTTACAAAAAATACTTTTCCATCAGCCTATATCTTTTTTTATTTTTATTTTTAAAGAAGCTTTAGATTACATGAATGTCATATCAAAAATATAGGGGATTCCCATATGCCCCACCCCTCCTCCTCCCACACTTTCCCACATTAACAACATCTTTCATTAGTGTGGTACATTTGTTACAATTGATGAACACATATTGAAGCATTGTACTAGCCAAGGACTATAGTTTACATTATAGTTTACACTTTGCCCCACATAATTTTATAGGTTTTGATAAAATGTATAATGGCCTGTATCTGTCATTGCAATATCATGTAGGATAATTCCAGTGTCCCCAAAATGCCCCATGTTACACCTATTCTTCCCTCACCCTCCCCTCAGAACCTCTGGTGACTACTGCCTTTATATCAGTGTTACAAGTTCTTCCATTGCTAGAATAATCATAAGCCTACTTTAGTCCATAGTTGCTTTCTACCCTTATGTTTATTCATTCCTCAATCTTGAGGACTTTGGGATGGTGATGCCCACCCTGTCTCCAATTGAGAGGGGGCTTAGATCCCATGGGGCAGATGGATGGAACTGTATTGCTTGAAGTTGCAGACATTTTCTGCTTCCTGGGATGGGTATTGTCCCTCATCATCATTTTGTTAGTTGTCCTGGGTAAGAAGGAATTTAATCCTTTCACATTCAATGCATTATTTACTTCCTAGTTATATCATACCACTGTCTTTTTGCCTCTATGGTTTCTGATGAGAAATCTGCACTAAGTCTTACTGGGCATCCCTTGTATATGATGGTGTCCTTCTCCTTTGCTGCTCTCAGAATCTTCTCTTTATCTGTGACATTTGTATTCTGAGTAGTATGTGTCTTGGAGTAGGTCTATTCGGATTTATTCTGATTGGGGTATGCTGTATTTCTTGAACATGTAAAGTCATTTCTTTCATGAGAGTTGGGAAATTTTCAGCCATTATTTCCTCAAATACTCTTTTTGCCCCTTTCCCCCTTTTTTCTCCTTCTGGAACTCCCATGACATGTATGTTGTTGTGCATCATGTTATCATTCAACTCTCTGAGCCTCAGTTTTTCCCATTCTTTTCTCTCTCTGTTCTCTCTCTTCAGTTCTGGTTATTCTGTCTTTTAAACAATTTATTGAACAATTTATTGAAGTATATCATTCATACGTGAACATACATAAACTATAAGTGTTCAGTAAACATCGTGATCTTGCAAAATAAACATGCATAACACCATACAGGGCTCCCCCACATCACCCCCCCCAACAAAACCCTGCATTGTTGTGCAACATTTGTTAACAAATCATGAAAGAGCATCGTCAAAGTATTACTACTAACTATAGTCTGAATTTTCCTCCCCTATACATTTTTTAAAGGATTTACTTATTTATTGATTGATTTACTTTTATCCATTTTTACACCCCCACCCACCCCTGTTTTTGCCGTTTCTGTGTCCATTTGCTGGGCAACTCTCTGTGTACGTTTTCTGCCCTCTCTTCTTATCCTTCTCCTCCTGTCTTCACTGGGATTCGATCCTTGGAAACTCCAATGTGGGAGAGAGGCATCCTACTACCACCTGTGCCACCTTAGTTCCTGGTTTTTCAGTGTGTCTCGTCTTGGCTCTCCCTTGTGTCACTCTCCTGTTATGTCATCATCTTGCTGTGTGGCTTGTGGGGCCTGGCGGCGTACTTGTGCATGGGGCCTGATAGCTCACCCACTCACGGGGCCTGGCGGCTCACCCAAGGATGGGGCCTGGCGGTTAACCTGCTCCTGGAGCCTGGCAGCTCACCCTCTCACAGGGCCTGGCGGCGCACCTGTGCACAGGGTCTGGTGGCCCACGCACCTTCTATATTTTTATTTATTTATTTTTACCAAGAGGTCCCGGGGGTCAAACCCAGGTCCCTCCATATGGGAGATGGATGCCCAACCACCTGAACCACATCTGTCCCCCTGCTATATTTCTTAAGGTTGACCAAAGATACCCAAAGTTAGTCTTTTCCCATACAGGATGGTCATATAATAACTCAGGTTTAGTTAATCACCAGCATCCTAAAAACCATACCTAAGGAGAAAAACTAGGTCTGGGTACACATGCATGGTTTCTAATATAGTGAATGTTTAGCCTACCCTGATTATCACAAAATCAAGACAGCGAGAATACTCGCACCTAATGTGTTTTTTTGTTTTTTTTTACTTTATTTTGTACTTTTAATAATTGAAAATATAAACAATTAAAAACTACAAAGTAAACACAGATGAATAAATATATACATTTCTCAATTAAATGTACTGGATACATATAATTTTTTTTTTTAATCAAACAATGTGTTACACAATGTATTTGGTTCATAGTAATGCATTCATACAGTATTTGTCCTTTTGTGTCTGGCTTGCTTCGCTCAACATAATGTCCTCCAGGTTCATCCACGTTGTCATATGCTTTACGACTTCATTTCTTCTTAGAGCTGCATAATATTCCATCATGTGAATAGACCACAGTTTGTTTATTCATTCTTCTGTTGATGGACACCTGGGTAGTTTCCAACTTTTGGCAATGGTGAATAATGTTGCTATGAACATCAGTGTGCATATGTCTGTTTGTATCACTGCTCTCAGTTCTTCTGGGTATATACCCAGTAGTGATATTGCCAGGTCACGTGACAAGTCTATATTCAACTTCTTTACAAACTGCCAAACAGTCCTCCATAGTGGCTGTACCATTCTGCATTCCCACCAACAATAAAGAAGTGTTCCTATCTCTCCGCATCCTCTCCAACACTTGTAGTTCTCTGTCTTTTTAATAGTGGCCACTCTGATAGGTGTGAAATGATATCTTATTACAGTTTTGATTTGCATTTCCCTAATCATGAGTGATGTTGAGCATTTCTTCATGTGTTTTTTTGCCATTTGTATTTCTTCTTTGGAGAAATGTCTATTCAAGTTTTTTTGCCCATTTTTTAATTGGGTGGTTTGTTTTTTTATTGTTGAGTTGTAACATTTCTTTATATAGCCTGTATATTAAACCCTTATCAGATATGTGACTTCCAAATATTTTTTCCCATTGAGTTGGCTGCCGTTTCACCCTTCTGACAAAGTCCTGTGAGGTGCAAAAGTGTTTGATTTTGAGGAGGTCCCATTTATCTATTTTTTCTTTTGTTGCACGTGCTTTGGGTGTAAGGTCCAAGAAACCACCACCTACTACAAGGTCTTGAAGTTGTTTCCCTATATTTTCTTCTAATAGTTTTATGGTCCTGGCTTTTTTATTTAGATCTTTGATCCATTTTGAGTTGATTCTTGTATAGGGGGTGAGATAGAGGTCCTCTTTCATTCTTTTGGTTCTAGATATCCAGTTCTCCCAAAACCTTTTGTTGAAGAGACTGTTTTTTCCCATTAGTGTGTGCTTGGTAGGTTTGTCAAAAACCAGTTGACTGTATAGGTGAGGGTTTATTTCTGGGTTCTCAATTCTGTTCCACTGATTGATGTGTCTATCTTTATGCCAGTACCATGCTGTTTTGACCACTGTAGCTTTGTAATATGTTTCAAGGTCAAGCAGTGAAATTCCTCCTACATTGCTCTTCTTTTTTAGAATGCTTTTGGCTATTCGGGTGCACCTACCCTTCCAGATGAATTTGATAATTGCCTTCTCTAATTCTGCAAAGTAAGCTGTTGGGGTTTTGATTGGTATTGCATTGAATCTGTAAATCAGTTTGGGTAAGAGTGACATCTTCATGATATTTATTCTTCCAATCCATGAACACGGAATGTCTTTCTATTTGTTTAGGTCTTTTTAAATTTCTTTTAGCATTGTTTTGTAGTTTTTTGCATATAGGTCCTGTACTTCTTTGGTTAAATTAACTCCTAGGTATTTGTGTCTTTTTGTTGCTATTGAAAATGGAATTTTCCCCCTGATTTCCTCCTCAGGTTGTTCAGTACTAGTGTACAAAAACATTACTGATTTTTGCATGTTGATCTTGTATCCTGCCACTTTGCTGAACTCATTTATTAGTTCAAGTAGCTTTGTCATGGATACTTCAGGATTTTCTCAGTACAGGATCATGTCATCTGCAAACAGTGAGAGTTTTACTTTCTCTTTTCCTATTTGGATGACTTTAATTTTTTTTTTTTTCTTGTAGAATTGCCCTAGCTAGAACTTCTAGTACAATGTTGAATAACAATGGTGACAGTGGGCATCCTTGTCTTGTTCCTGGTCTTAGAGGGAAAGCTTTCAACCTTTCCCCATTGAGTATGATGTTGGCTGTGGGTTTTTCATATATGCCTTTTATCATATTGAGAAATTTTCGTTTTATTCCTATCTTTTGAAGTGTTTTTATCAAAAAAGGATGTTGAATTTTTTCGAATGCTTTTTCTGCATCTATTGAGATGATCATGTGGTTTTTTCCTTCAATTTGTTAATGTGGTGTGTTACATTGATTGATTTTCTTATGTTGAACCAGGCTTGCATACCAGGAATAAATCCCACTTGGTTGTGATGTATAAGTATTTTGATATGCTGTTGGATTCAATTTGCAAGTATTTTGTTGAGAATTTTCGCATCTATGTTCATTAGAGAGATTAGTCTGTAATTTTCTTTTCTTGTAGAATCTTTATCTGGCTTTGGTATTAGGGTGATGTTGGTGTCATAAAATGTGTTGGGTAATTTACCCTCCTCTTCTATTTTTTGGAAGAGTTTAAACAGGATTGGTGTTAATTCCTTTCGAAATGCTTGGTATAATTCACCTGTGAAGCCATCTGGTCCTGGACTTTTCTTTGCTGGGAGATTTTTGATGATGGATTTAATCTCCTTAAATGTGATTGGTTTGTGAAGTTCTTGTATTTCTTGTAGCATCAATGTAGGTTGGTTGTGCTTTTCTAGAAATTTGTCCGTTTCATCTAGGTTATCTAGTTTGTTGGCATTTAGTTTCTCATAATATCCTCTTATGGTTCTTTTTATTTCTGTGGGATCATTTGTAACTTACCCTCTTTCATTTCTGATTGTATTTATTTGCATCTTCTCTCTTTTTTTCTTTGTTAGTCTAGCTAGGAGTTTGTCAATTTTATTGATCTTCTCAAAGAACCAGCTTTTGGTTTTGTTGATTTTCTCTGTTGTTTTTCTGTTCTCATTTTCATTTATTTCTGCTCTAGTCTTTATTATTTCTTTCCTTCGGCTTGCTTTGGGATTGGTTTGCTGTTCTTTTTCTAGTTTCTCTAGTTGTTCAGTTAAATCTTTGAGTTTAGCTCTTTCTTGTTTTTTAATATAGGCATTTAGGGCTATAAATTTCCCTCTCAAGACTGCATTTGCTGTATCCCATAAGTTTTGATACATTGTATTGTCATTTTCATTTGTCTCAATATATTTACTGATTTCACTTGCAATTTCTTCTTTGACCCACCAATTATTTAGGAGTCTCCATACATTTGCAAATTTACTTTTTTCTTGTTTATTATTTATTTCTAGTTTCATTCCATTATGATCTGAGAAGGTGCTTTGTATAATTTCAATCTTTTTATATTTATTGAGAGTTGAATTGTGACCTAACATGTGGTCTTTCCTGGAGAAAGATCCATGGGCACTTGAGAAGAATGTATAACCCACTGAGTTTGGATGCAGTGTTCTGTATATGTCTGTTAGATCTAACTTGTTTATCATATTGTTCAAGTTCTCTATTTCCTTGTTGATCTTCTGTCTAATGATGTGAGTGGGGTGTTGAAATCTCCAACGATTATTATAGAAATGTCTATTTCTCCCTTCAGTTTTGCCAGAGTTTGTCTCATATATTTTGGGGCACCCTGGTTAGGTACGTAGATATTTATGACTGTTATATTTTCCTGGTAGATCGTCCCTTTTATTAATATATAATGGCCTTCTGTATCTCTTATAACTTTTTTGCTTTTAAAGTCTGTTTTGTCTGATATTAGTATGTAGCTACCCCTGCTCTTTTCTGGTTACTATTCACTTGGAGTATCTTTTTTCCAGCCTTTCACTTTCAGCTGGTTTTATCCCTGGGTCTAAGGTGAGTTTCTTGTAAGCAGCATATGGATGACTTATGTTTTTTTAATCCATTCTATCAGCCTGTATCTTTTGATTGGAAAGTTTAATCCATTCACATTCAATGATATTACTATAAATGCACTATTTGCTTCCTCCATTTTATTCTTTGGTTTTCATATGTCATCTTGTTTTTGCCTGTCTTTTTACTCTTTTTGTTATCCTTTCTGCTATTCTTTCTTCTATACTCTCCTCCAAGCCTTTCTCTCCTGTCTTTTTCTTTCAGGTTCTAAGGCTTCCTTTAATATTTCCTGCAAAGGTGGATTCTTTTTTGCATACTCTCTTAGTTTCTATTTGTTTGTGAATATTTTATACTCACCTTCATATTTGAAGGACAGTTTTGCTGGATAAAGAATTCTCGGCTGGCAGTTTTTCTCTTTCAGTTTCCCAGTTGTATCATACCACTGTCTTCTCGCCTCCATGGTTTCTGAAGAGAAATCTATACTAAGTCTTACTGGACGTCCTTTGTATGTGATCGTTTGCTTCTCTCTTGATGCTCTGAGAATTTTCTCTTTATCCTTGACATTTTACATTCTGAGTAGTATGTGTCTTGGCATAGGTCTATTTGGATTTATTCTGATTGTGGTATGGTGTGCTTCTTGGACATGTAAGTTCATTTCTTTTGTGAGAGTTGGGAAATTTTCAGCTATTATTTCCTCAAATACTCTTTCTGCCCCTTTTCCCTTCTCTTCTCCTTCTGGAACTGCCATGACACATATGTTGTTGCATTTTGTGTTGTCATTCAACTCTCTGAGCCCCTGCTCAATTTTTTCCATTCTTTTCTCTCTCTGTTCTTTTCTCTCTTCAATTTTCGCTGTTCTGTCTTTGGTATCACTTACTCTTTCTTCTATCATTTTGAGTCTGCTGTTGTATGCCTCAAATGTGTTTTTGACCTCACCTATTGTGTCTTTCATTCCCATGAACTCTGTTACTTTTCTGTTCAGGATTTCAGATTCTTCTTTTTGTTCACTCAATGTCTTCTTGATGTCATTTATCTCTTTAACTATATTGTCTTTAAGCTCATTAATTTGATTTTGGAAATTTGTGCTCATCTCACTGATTAATTCTCTCAAATTCTGCATCTCTTCTGGG
>JAQZBX010105515.1:0-10845 GCA_029593785.1 Cabassous unicinctus
TTTTATTTATCCCCCCCTTGCTGCTTGTGCTGCTGTGTCCATTCGCCGCGCGTCCTCTCCGTGTCCGCCCATCTCCCCCTCGCTGTGAGGTCTTGCCGCATCAGCCCACGGCGCCACGCGAGCCGGCCTGCCCTCACAAGGAGGCTCCGGGAAGTGAACCCGGGGCCTCTCATATGGTAAACGGGCGCTCCATCCATTGCGCCACACCCGCTTCCTGCCATGAGCTCGCTGCATCAGCCCACTGCACCGCTCAGGCCGGAGTGCCCTCACAAGGAGGCCTCGGGAGGCAAACCTGGGCCTCCCATATGGTAAACGGGGGCTCTGTCCACTGAGCCACACCCGCTTCCCACAACTAAGGTAAATTTTACTACTTATAATAAATACAAGGATTTATTCCTTAAGTCTCTATTAAAATGCAAATCTATATGCCAATATTATGCTAAGACTAGAATCCAATTCCAAATGTCACTGAGTTATTTTCAAATTAATAGGCCTTCCATCAAAGAGAATTTGGTACAAATAAACTATTTTTGGTTCTCAGAAAGTTTGTGGGTAAAGTGGTAATTTTCTGAATATGGAAAGGTTTTCAAAGGTCTCACTGGAAAATCTGTTTAGCTTATTAATAGAAGGGCAGTAATTGCTTTGCCTCTCTTTTTAGATAGAGGACTATTTTTCAGCAATTAGGTTAACTTTAGGCAAACAACCCTGATCTCTAAAGGGGTACCCTCTAAAGGAATGTGTTATTCTAATGGATCATGTTGGCCAGGATACAAGTTCAAGTGCATTAATTATCCCTAACAATGTGCACAAAGATAATGTTTAAAAAATCTCAACAGGATATCCACTGTGTTTCTGGAAATGCATCTATTTGCAGAACACAATTAAATCTAGTCAGAAAGGCTGCTGGCCCTGGAATGAGGCTCGCAGATGGGTGGTACTATCTATAATTTATGTAACACTTTTCTTCCTGGAGAGTGCTTAAAACACCTCTTGTCAGTCTACCCGGAATCTTTTTGCTAATTAGTGGATATTTTCTAGAGCCCTTATACTGTATATGTAAATTATCACGACAATTTGAAATATATTCTTTGCATGTCATAGACAGTTCAAATAAATATTTATTTCCTACCTCCAAAATTCTCTTTGGTTTTCAGTTCTCTTAAGAACATTACAATTCTACAAGTCCTCAGAGTAAATTACACTTGACTGTGAATTATGATTCTCCAAAACTTTATGATAGGGGTTGATTTTATTTTTTTAAAATCCCCAATTTGTTTTCAGAAAATTGTCATTACATTTAATTTACTACAGATATATATATATCATGGTTCCTGTTATTTGAATCTTATTTTCCAGTTGATACTGGCCTGATAATTTGAATCTAGAATAGAAGTAGTTACTTGTAAAGGCTCCATGCTTATTTACTGAATTGACAGAATTTAATTGTTTAGAAAATTGTAATTTACAAAGAATTGGCTTATGAATTTGGTTTTTGAGATTCGGCTTCATTTTCTATTCCTTCTTTCCCTTAGCAAGGTTTATAATATTGAGTTTAAAATTTTGATCATTATATTTTGCAAGATGTTATGATAATAGGTAAAATCAGGAGCAAATGCTGAGGAAAAAATCTTTGCAGGTTTTTCCAAATCCCTCTCTCATGTTTTTTCTTTACGTTGGAAAGCTTTGGTCTTTTTTCAGTTCCTCACATCTGGTAAGTTTTTTCCAGCCTTAGAGCTTTGCACAGGCTGTTTTCTTTTTCTGGAATGAGTTTCCTTATTTCCAGTTGAAGTAATCCATTTATTTTTTTCATAGCGCTTCCTCCAATTTACAAATATTTGGTCAC
This sequence comes from Cabassous unicinctus, assembly GCA_029593785.1. Classification (NCBI taxonomy): domain Eukaryota; kingdom Metazoa; phylum Chordata; class Mammalia; order Cingulata; family Chlamyphoridae; genus Cabassous; species Cabassous unicinctus. The sequence goes on from JAQZBX010105515.1 coordinate 1,844, forward strand.
ATGTTTGTTGACTAGTTTCCCAAGAAGACTCTATGGTTCTTGAGCACTGGGGCTGTATTTTGTTCGCCATCATATTCTCAGTGTGTGTAGACACATAGTAAGAGGACAAGAAATATTTGCTGAGTCAATGACGGGACCATTAACTGTTAGATCTTCCTATTTCCAAAACATCTAACAAAAGAGCTATAAACAGCAAGTTCCAGAACTCAGAAATAGACCCTCACATCTACAGTCAAGTGATTTTTGACAAGGCTTTTAAGCCCTCCCAGCTGGGCCAGAACAGTCTATTCAACAAATGGTGCAGGGAAAACTGGATAGCCATATCCAAAAGAAAGAAAGAGGACCCCTATCTCACACCTTATACAAAAATTAACTCAAAATAGATCAAGGACCTAAATATAAAAGCTAGAACCATAAAACTCCTAGAAAAAAACGTAGGAAAACATCTTCAAGATCTTGTGGTAGGTGGTAGTTTCTTAAACCTTACATCCAAAGCATGAAAAACAAAAGAAAAAAAAGTAGATAAATGGGACCTCCTCAAAATTCAATACTTTTACACCTCAAAGGACTTTGTCAAAAGGGTGAAAAGTCAGCTGACTCAATGGGAAAAAATATTTGGCAATCACATATCCGATAAGGGTTTAATGTTCATGCTATACAAAGAGATCATACAACTCAACAATAAAAAGACAAACTACCCAATTAAAAAATGGGCAAAAGACAACTGTTCAAAGAAGAAATACAAATGGCAAAGAAACACATGAAAAAAAATGTTCAATATCACTAGTGATTAGGGAAATGCAAATCAAAAGTAAAATGAGATATCATTTCACACCTATTAGCCTGGCCACTATTAAGAAGTTGGAAAACTGTAAATGTTGGAGAGGATGTGGAGAGATAACAAACACTTATTCACTGTTGGTGGGAATGCAGAATGGTACAGCCACTGTGGAGGACTGTTTGGAAGTTCCTAAGGAAGTTGAATATAGACTTGCCATGAGACCTGGCAATACCATTACTAGCTATATATCCAGAAGAGCTGAGAGCAGCGAAACAAATAGACATCTGCACACCAATGGTCATAGCAGCATTATTTACAAATGCCAAAAGTTGGAAACAACCCAGGTGTCATCAACCGATAAATGGATAAACAAATTGTGGTGTATACACATGATGGAATATTATGCAGTGGGAAGAAGAAATGAAGTTGTGAAGCATATGACAACATGGATGAACCTGGAGGACATTATATTAAGTGAAGCAAGCCAGACACAAAAGGACAAATCCTGTATGATTGTGCTATTGTGAACAAAATATATTATGTAAATTCCTAGAGTTAATAATTAGAATATAGGTCACCAAAAAATACAATGAGGGTACAGAATGGAAAGCAGAGGATTAATCTTTGTAGAATTGGTAAAAAGGTTGTTTGTAAATCTTTGGAAATGAATGAAAATGGTGAAAGCACATGTGACTAGCAGAGCTATTGTATGGGTATGACAGTGGTTGATAAGGAAAGCCTAAGGACATTTATATTACTAGACGGAAAGCTGAAAAATGTAACATGCGACTGTATAACATAGTGAAACCTCACGTAAAATATGAGTATGAGGGATATTGCATATATAAGACTGTTTTTACACAATACAAATATAAATATGCTAGAGAGAAGGAAACAGAGTGGTAGCTCTGTATGGCAGGGGAAGCATAGAGAGATTGAGAGGTGATGAGTTTTGTTTGTTTTTTGTTATTATTGTTATTATTGGAATAATGAATATGCTCAAAAATGATTGAAGTGATGGATGCACAACTATGTGATTATATGGAATACCACCGATTGTACACTTTGGATGGATTTATGCTTTATTAACATGTATCAATAAAATCGATTTGTTAAAAAAAAAAAAAGCAAGTTCCAGCATTTTATTTTTCTTATTAAATGAAAATTAAAATAGTTTGGGAAGCCCTTCTATAGGCTCAGTTTTTGCAATATCATCAGCTTTTTCCACTTATGGCAGAAAACTGATGGTAGAGAGGCACTCTTTTTCTGTTATCTACTCAAGTTGATATTAACTTCACTTTTCTGAAAAGTATTCCCAACAAACAACTGGCTAGTGAATGTAATGTCTTTTCATAGTTCAGTTCTAACTTTAAGAGTTCGTTCAGTACATCGTGAACATTGCTAGTGTGTTTCCAGAGGCTCCCGAGTTCTCCCTATTAAATCAGTTTTATCCCTAGATAGGTGCTTACTTGTTGCTTAGACACTAGGGCAAAAATAATTTGTAATAGAAAGGAGAGTTCTACACATAGCATAAGAAAAAGATTTTAAACGATAGACTCTTATTTTTCCAGAAACGATGGTAACAAATCAGTTTGGTGTTAGGTATGTGGGAATGCATTGAAAATGAACACAAATTACTTCATTTTAGGTGGTAAACATATATTGAGTGTCTATATGTGTCAGAAATAAAAAATCAAATTAAATGTTGCCCTCTAATCTTTACAAGCACATGGGTGATTAGTGTTCTCCTCCAAGCAGTTTGATCATGCAACCCCCGACCATGTGAATATATTTACTTATACAAACATATACTAACATGCTAATGGCTTTTGTAACTTATAAATGTTAAAACAGGAAAATTAAAACGGATGAAATTTGATGAAATCCATATTTCAAATATCTTCCTAATCATTCTAGCTTCATATTACTATTAGCTAATGTCTCAAGGCACATCAGGAAAGAGTTTATTGTTAATGATGGGTGTTTTTTTGTTGTTGCTTGTTTTTCTAAATTGACTTTATTTTTTCTTTTTGGTGTACAGTTCTATGAGTTGTCCCCCCCCACCACCACCACCACTTGCTGTCTGTGTCCATTCGCTGGGGGATCTTCTGTCTGTGTCTGTTTCTTGCCTTCTCTTCTCATTTTTCTGCTCCAGGTTTTACCAGGATTTGATCCTAGGTACCTCCGATGTGGGAGAGAGGCACCCTGTCACCTGCACCACCTCAGTTCCTGGTTTCTGGTGCGTCTCGCCTTGACTCTCCCCTGTGTCTCTCTTCTCTTGCGTCATCATCTTGCTGCGTGGCTCAGCGGGCCTGGCTCGCTGTGCGTGGGCCTGGCTCGCCTGCTCGCCTTTTTTTTTTTATTTTACCAGGAGGTCCCAGGGATCAAACCCGGGTCCTTCTATATGGTAGACGGAAGCCCAGTCACTTGAGCCATATCCGGTTCCCAATGATGGGTTTTAAATTTGTCTCCTTGACAGTGAAAGCCTTTTTCACCCAATGCTTTTTTATATACCTGATTAGAAAGTTGCTGTTTTATATCAACAAAGAGCAGGGGCCATTCTAGATTGAAATATTGGGGCTCTGGGAGTGAAAGAATATATAACAGCCGTCCCATATATTGCAAATAGCAATAAATAAGTTCCATGGTCTTTTCAATTAAAAAATATGTTTAGGTAATATTGGAGCAATGAATATTTTAGTGTGGATTATTCAGAGCTATTTTGTTGTGCTATTTCTCAGAAGACAAAATGCTCACCCTTGAAGATGGAAGACTACAAGCCTCTAAAGCAGTTTCGACCCGCTTCCGATCTGCTGAAAATAAGCGGTATATGCTGCAAAGGGAAAACAACACATGAGAGATGCTTAGAAGTTATGTGGCTCATCACACATATAGGTGCTCCCAGCCGAAGCTAGTCCATTGAATCAAAACCTATTTATTATTCATCTTTAAAGAATTAAAAGATACCCATTTTCCATGCATCTGCCTCTGGGCTCTGAAAGATCTATGTGTGAGCTTTTAAAAATTAAAGTGTCTCATTGAAAATCAATATTTTGAAACAGTGGTGATGACTTGATTTGAAAGTCTTGCATTAAGTAACTTCTAATTATTAGGCACTAAAACAAACATCCTTGCCAGCTCTGTCCACCTGATGCTACCTTTGTCCCAAAGGCCCAAGTTTTGTTACCAATAACTTAACATTTTTTCTTAACAGAAGCCCACTGGGAGCTAGAAAGTCAAAGGTTAAAGTTTTAAGCTAAATATGGTGTAGAGATGTGCTTTCTTTGGCCAGTAATTTGGTTTTGAAAATTAAATATTGGGACATCAAATATGATCATTTGGATCTATTGGTTCTATTGAAATATTGGAAACTCGAAACCCATTCCCGCAGTGAACAATGGCGGAGGTGAGTCGTTGTCTCATTAGACTGGGTTTCCATCTTTGGCTTTTCTTCCTGCTCCTTGCCCGCGTCATTATTTCCATTCCTTGCCTGGCTCCTGTTAGGATTTGCATTCGCAGCCTCTGCTTTAAGGCTAGTGGTCTTAGTAGAATGAGGCTAAGGTCACCCAATTCCCACTCCTAGAATAGATCTGAATCTCAGGGGGGTCTTTCCGGTTTAGTAGGAGCCCTCTCCCGCCCCCTTTCCTGCTGTGACGACGATGCCATGGAAATGGGAACCCCAGGGAACTATTAGCAAAACAGATGCACTGAGGCAGGACAAGCAGCACGAGGGAGAAGGGGTTACCAAGCATTTCCATGCTCCCACTTAAGCTGGTGAAGGAACAAAATAGGACCATGGCACAGATTCAGGTGTCTGTGGCAAGGACAATGGATTATGGGAAATGCCCACACAGCTTACTTTTTGAGAGGAATGCGCCCTTCTGGAGTGACTTGCAGTTTGAGTTTAGTATAGCTGTTGGAGAAGCAGAAAAACAAGAGTTTAATTTTTAGAAAAACTTTTTCTTGAAGAATGCAATACATAGAGAAAGGCCTGTGCACACGTAGGCTGCTGGATTCTCACAAACGGCCCATGCCTGTGCATTGGGCACCCATACCAAGAAATAGAACACAATCACGTTACTAGTATCCCAGGAGCCCCTCTCGTCCCTTCCAGAATCTACCCCCCAAAGGGAACCGTTATCCTGACTTTGAACAACATAGATGATTTTTGCCTGGTTTTGTACTTTACATAAATGGAAATCGTATTCTCTTGTGTCTAGCTTCTTTCCCTCAATATTATGTTTCTGAGATCCATTCAACTTTCTGCTTATAGTTATGGATCATTCATGCTCATTACTCTAACGTCTTCCGTTGTGTGAATATAACAACTGCAACTCTTCAACAGTTGATAGGCACATGGGTAGAGAGAGGAGACAAACTCTCAAACACTGCTGATGGGGGTATAAATTGGGACTAACACCTAGTGATCCCACACCTTGGGATGTATAAGACAGGAATGCTTATAATATGTTCATCCAAAGACATCGTCTAGAATGTCCATACCTGCTATTCATAGGGAAGCAACACGTTTGGAACATACGCTTGCAAAAGATGGCGATTACTCAGCTAAATGTTGGACTGGCTAAAACATACCACGTTTTAGGTGAAACATCTTACTGGTCTTTGTGCCCCTTTCCACTATCATTGCCTGGCAGAAGAGATGTCCTAGGAATGTTTGCTAGGTGAAGGATGGTAAGCTCAAAGAAAGGGTAAAAAGGAGGAGGAAGGATGGAAATGGGGTGGGTGGGGAGAGAGAAGCATATAAGAAGAGTCTATAAGGTGCAAACCTAATTAAGAAGACAAGAAGAACACATGAATATGTTTCAATGAAGACTTGAGAGATACTATCTAAAATAAAACGATTTCATAGAAGAGTAAGAAAGAGATGTGGGCTGGAGTCTTAGTTCTGGACTAATGGGCATGTCCTACAAGAAGAGGGGAGAGAGATGACTGTTAAATAAAACAGAGGCCCACCTAGTCATGTTTCCACTTGTTGTTATGATTCAAAAGGCTTTGCAACCCACTGAACATCCACAGCTTCCCAAATGATCACAACCAGCCTTCCTTGCTGCACAAGAAATTATTATTTTCCTTAGGCAAATCATTCCAGAGCGTTTTGGTAACTGTGCTTTGCTTTCCTTTCTTCTCCATTTCTTTCTGCTTTTTCCTCTACCTTTTTCCTCTTTCTCTTCTTACTGACACCTGCTGTCTCTAAGAGCTGGCTAAGGACAGCAACCTATTGATTTAAATTAGCAGGGAAGTTATTATATTGTCTATTAGAGACCTAAGAAGAGAGCAATGAGTAAACAATGCTGATCGTTCTCTTCCTCAGATTAATAATTGAGATGGCACAGGCAGATGGAGACGTGGAGGACCCTCTAAAACTGCTAATTTCAAAAGGAAACGGACTCAGAAGCAGTAACACCCTGACCAATAAAATTAGAGCTACGTACGCTTTTTCCAGAAATGCATCCCTGGACATGTTTTGGGCCAGCAGGTTTGTTGCCAGACTGAAAACCTCACTTGTCCATTCCTGAAAAAAAGAAATCACACTTGCATTAGCTTCAATGCAGTCCAGTCATTAGACCCGTTTCTAGCTCAGCTTCCGGGAAGACATATCAGTTCAATTATTTGTATGCCTATGGGCTTTTCTTTTATCTTTTTTTTGTGTGTAAAAATTACATAATTAAATTCAAATTCCAGAAAGAATACTTCTTTTCTAGGGTAATGGTCTTTACCCATAAATAGAGATTTTTTTTCTGCTTTTAAAACTTCTGTGGTATTGATAGTGAACTGGTATATTGCTTTTCAACAACTGAACATTTTTTACTATTTTCCTTGCAATATAAAAAGATAGAGTTTTAGAAAATGCCTTTAAAACATGGTCAAATATATTTTCAATAGAACTGCAAACGTAATCTGCAGGAGTCCAGGTGAAAAGTATCGAGGACTAGAAATCTATAGACTGTTAGTAGAGAAGTTAGAAATGATGGCACAGAATATCCATGGGACGGAAGCACAATGGCTGGCCACCAAACCTGGTGCACACACAGAGAAGTCTCACAACAACTTAACAGCTTGAAAATAAATTCTCCTCAAAGGAGATCATTTTGAACCAAGAATTCCGATTACTGGCACTAATTTTATCTATTGGTTTCTGGTATATTTTTTTGAAGCCAGGGTCAAGCTCTGGACATTCCAGCTTCATGGTAATTTTATATGTTGGTAAAAGTAGTACTTACAATTGAGGGCAATGCACAGTTTTATATGTATGCTGGGAGCCTACACAGGTACAGTGGAGGCATTATAAAGAGCTGGGCTATTTAACTTGGTCTGACCTTTAGGTTGAAAGCTAATTTCACCATTATATCTAGTACAAGACCAGTGCTATCCAATAGACATATCATATGAGTCATAGATGTAATTTAAAATTTTTCTAGTAGCCACATTAGAAAAGATAAAAAGAAACAGGTAGAATTTTAATAATATATTTGATTTAACCTATTATCTCAAAAATACTATAATTAATCGTGTATCCAGTGTAAAAATTACTAATGAGACATTTTACTTTTTGTGTGCAGCAAGCCTTAGAAAGCAGGTGTGGATTTCACGCTTTGCGCAGGTGCCTTGCAAGCTCCACGCTGGACAGCGCAGGCCTTCCAGGTCATTAGCTCTGCTGACGGGCCGAAGGACGGCGTCATCTCCACCTTCGCCACACAGCCAGACTTTGGAAACATTTTAGAGGAGAGAGCAGGGATTGGGAGGGAAGGAGGCAGCAAGGCTGAGCTATCTCACTCCTGTGCAGACGGCACCTCCAGGTTGAGTTTTCTGGTGAGAGGCAAGGGAACATCCATCTCCCTGTGCTTCAGCTCCCTTACCTTTGGTCTTGGTTAAGAGCTACCAGGGCTGCTGGAGATCCCCAGGAGCTTCTTGCTCAGCTTGCCAGCTGACAAGAGGGGTTCCAGCAGCCAGAGGGAACTCGGCCAACAGAAACCCAGCTGTTGGGATTGAAAGTGCAGAGGTGTGCAGGAAAAGGTAAAGGGTGAGGAGCTTTGGGCTGGGCATTGTTAAAGTCTGCTGCAACATGAGAGCTTCCATGCAGGAACTCTGGGTACCAGAAGGGGCTACATTGTGTAAGAAAAGGGAGTGACACCAATATCTTGGGAAATTGGTTCACATATGTTCTAGAGCAGAGCTTCTCAAACTTCTGTGGGCTTACGAATCACTGGAGATCTTGTTAAAATGCAGAAGCCTGTTGGGTCTGAATATGGGACTGAGATCCTGCATTTCCCATAAACTCCCAGGTAAGGCTGATTATCGGGGCAACTGAAAAATTGGAATATAGATTATCAAATTTATATCAACGTTAAATTTCTTGAAATGTGGTTACATAAGTTAGTAACTCTTTTCTTAGGAAATATACATGGAAGTAATGTTCAGGGAGCCTGATGTATGCAACCTGCTCTCAAATGTTTTGAAAATAAATAAATATATATAGAGAGAGAGGGAGGGAGGAAGGAGGGAAGGAAGGAAGGAAAAAACTGTAAAATGTTATAAGTTTCTAAGTGTAGACCTCTGGGTAGGGGATATGTGGCAGTTCTCCATGTAGATTTTGCATTTTTGCAACTGTTCTGTAAGTTTGAAATTATTTCAAAATAAAAAGTTAAAAAGAAACCAAAAACCACCCAGAGAAAAGCAGGCTGGACCTCCTTTGACCAGCAAGGCTCTACAGGGGACCGTGGCACTGGCATCCCCCAGAAGCTTTCTAGAAATGCAGGGATTGAGGCCCGCACCAGACCTTCTGGATCAGGCCTGCGGGGTTACGGGCGCTCCTGGTGTCCTGCGCACGTGTTAAAACGGGAAGGTGCTGCCGGGCGGGGCCGCCGGCTAATGAGCCTGTCGTCTAGGGACCGGCTTGGGAAGCCCTACTCCAGGCTGCCTGCCACAGCACCCCCCAAGAAGCGAAGACCTGTGAATCCAAACAAACAGCAACCAAGCCCTTACGGCTGTATTAATATCAACAGGGCTAAGAAATTAACCAGAACAGCTTCAAGCAGCTTAGCTACCAGGAGGTTATGCTGCAGGGTAGGCAGCAGGGTAGGCAGATCCTCTTGCAGGGTTGCCGTCGATTCAGGACTGGGTCCTAATTAATGTGGCATTGCAAGGGCAGCTTTTTATTAATCTGGAGGATTTTTTTTTTTTTTTCTACTTTCAGAAACAG
>JAQZBX010105516.1:0-10836 GCA_029593785.1 Cabassous unicinctus
GGGATCGAACCCAGGTCCCTCCATATGGCAGACGGACGCCCAACAATTTGAGCCACATCCGCCCCCCCCATCTCACCAGCTTCTTGTCCCTCCCTTGGCACCGTTTCTTCGATGGCCCCTCGTCCTGCCGCCGGACAAAGTTCAGCCACGTCGTGTGGGCGCCCGAGAACTCGGGCCCCGTGGCCTCCAGCAGCTGCAGGGCAGGACGACAGGGCAGTGCCAATGGAGCAGCAAGCGCCGGGGAGGTTCCTGCAGCCACCATGGTGGGGGCCCAGCCCAGGTGGCCCCATGGCGGGCGTGGCCCCGGCCGAGGCCACAGGTGCGGGCCGGGAACAAGCTTTCCTGGTGCCAGGGAAGGGGACAGCGAGGACAGCTGTGCCAGGCCCTGAGGAGCTGGCTAATGGGGAAGGCACAGCTCCTGAAAGGCCGGATGGCTCCCACTGGGCCAACTGGACAGAACCCTGATCTGGCCCCACCCAAGGAGAGGGAGAAGCCAAGCCCCTGGTGCACCCCACATCTGCCTGTTCCCACAGCCTTCCCCGCCCCTCTCCATGCTCGCTTGAGGGTCCAGGGGCCAAGGTGGTAGGGAGCAGGCGGAGGCCAGGCACAGGAGGCCTGGAATCACCCACAGCACCAGAGGTGCCAGACCTGGCCAGGGTGGGTGGCCGTGAGGGCAGACAGCAGGGCGGCCAGAGGCCACGGGACGTGGTGGGCCTCCTGCCCAGAGGCCCCGCTGGCACACCACTGCCTGCCCGGGGGGGCATCACCTCTCCCTGGGCCGAGCTCCCTCAGCCTGTCCATCCTGGAAAACAGGGCCTCTGGCCGAGGGGCCACATGGGCAGGCAGCAGGCAGGCCGCCACGGTGACACCGTGGGAGGCGGCAAGAACAGGAAAGCGCTGGTGGAGGCCTGCGGAGCCACCACCTCTCCCCACCCGACACGTGGCCCCCAGGGCTGGACACCACTGCACCTGGCCAAGCCCCAGCCTCTGCAGGATGGCAGGACAGAAGACAATGACAGTGGGAGACCCCCAGAACTGGGCTCCTGAGGTCAGCTCCAGGACCCCTCGGGAGACCCTCAGCGTGACAGGACTCGAGGCAGGATGAGGCCAAGGACCAGCATGGGGGCCACGGGGCCCGCCCCACCCCCGGCCCCTGCTGACCCTGCCCCAAAGCCCTTCCCCACCAAGACAGGCTTGTAGTCAAGGTGAGGGGAAGGGGCCACTGGCTGCCAGCTGGTGGGAAAGGCAGAGCCGGGTGGGCAGAGCTGGGCAGTGGGAGGCCGGCACCCGTGAGCCACCCTGGCCCGTGTGTGCCCAGCCCACCCTACCTTGGGGGAGCCGGGCAGCTCCTCACCGTTGGAGACAGTGGTGTTGGAAGGCTCTGTGCACTGTCCAAGCGGCCGCGGCCTCTTGGGCTCCCGCTGGGCCCCAACGCCCCTGGGGAACACGAGCTGTGGCCAGGGAGGACCACGGCCGCGGCCCAAGCACAGCCCCTCATGGCAGCTGGTGGACGGCGGCCAGCAGGCAGCACCGGGGCCCTGCAGCCTGGACCCCCGCATGGGTGGGCAGTGGTGGCTCCGCCCCCAGACCCCCCGTGGACCGGACGGGCCCCTGCCACCAGCTGCCGATGCATGTCTGCGCCGCAGGGAGGGCACGATGGGCACATGCAGCGTTGAGGGTGCCTGTCCCGGCGGCAGCCTCCCTCCCACTCCACCACGCAGGCAAAGCCTCTCCTCCCTCCCACGCCTGGCCAGCTCCGGAGGAGGGCCCCGGGGGAAGGGCACTCATATTCATGGCCTGCAGCCGCCCAGGCGGCTCCCAGCAGGGCACCCACAGTGGAGGGTCGGGGACCAGGGACCCCCACGCCCGTGAACAGGCGTTTCTGGGACTCCCGTTAACCAACAGTGGGCTGGGCTTAGGGAGGGGCCGGCCCTCTGCGTCCCTCCCCTCCGTGTCCTAGAGCCCCAGCCCTGCCCCACCCCAGCCCTCAGGTCCACTGCAGCAGGGAGCGCTGCCCCCTCTTCCCCAGCCCACCAAGTGGGCAGGTCAGGGCCCCGAAGGCGTTGGGGTGTGCCTGGAGACCCAAGAGCCCCTGGCGTCCCAGCCTGGGCCAGCCCCTCCCCACCAAACCCAATGGGAGCCCTGGGAGAGTCTGGGGACTGCACCCCCAATGTGGCCATGTGGTCAGGGTGGGGAGAGACTGACCACACCCTTCCCGCCTGAGGCGCTGCCACTGCCCAGCCCCGGCCCTTTAGCTTCCTACCCCACTAAGCCGGCTGAAGCTCGATCCAGGGGCTCCAGCTGGCTCCCCCGTGCCCCCCACCATCCCGGCTTAGGAAGTGACAGGTGCCTCTAGGGACAGCCGCGGGTTGAGGTGCTCCCTTGAGGGAACTGTTGAAAGCCTTGAACCCCATCACGGCAGAGCCTTCAGCACCACGTCCCGTAATGGAGCCAGCCCCTGGGCTCCAGCATTTCGAGGGGTCCCAGAAGGCCCCCACCCAGCTGGATGGGAGCTAAGGCCAGCAGAGGCTGGGGCGGCAGCACTGGCAGTTCCCTTCCTCTGATATGGGCCAGCCGTCCACAGCTTCTGCCCATGACTCAGGACAGGTTCCACGAGGTCAACAGGCAGATGCATGACACTGCAGCCCTGGGTTGTGGGAACAGGGGCTCGGCCCTCGGGGGACCGGGGCTCCGAAAGACCCGGCCACCCCAGTCAGCAGAGCCGCAGCTCAGACCACCTGGCGAGGGCAACACCTCCTGCCTAGGCCGTCCTCTGTCCCTGGACACTGGGGCTTGGTTGGGGCTGGCAGCCAGGCCTCCACCGTCTGTCCCAACCAGGCGAGGCCAAGTGACTCTTGGGTTTCCTGCAGCCCCCAGGCCCCTGTGGCGCTGGAGGCACCTGGGAAACCACAGGTGACGACCCTCCTCGCTTGAGGAGCCCACAGCAGGCCGGCGAAGATCAGCCCCTGCCCCCTGAAGGACCCCTGGCAGCAGGTCCAGCCACACGTCCTCTGCACCCCCAGGGAAAGGGATCCTCCAGCGCTCCCTGCTCACCAGGGAAGCTGTTCTGAGACCTCTCAGGGGATCTGCTGGAAATCAAATCGAACCCTAGGCTGGACACTTCCCCATGACACACTCGGGAAGCCTCTGCAGTTTTCCTGGAGCAGACAGGAAATACTCTCCAAGATGCTCCCTACACAGCTGGAAACCACTTCAGCTGAGGCCACACAATTAATTTTTGTGTGGGGCTTTTCTTCCTTTAACAACACCGGACAGCTGGGCCAGCAGGTGCACACGCGCCTCAAGCAGGTTCCAGCGGCCGGACGAGAGCCGCCCTCGCCACCGCGGAGTGCAGCGTGGAAGAAGGCCCAGGACACCTGCTCCATGGAGCACCTTCCGTTTCAGGTCGCATAAGACAACACGTGGCCTTGGGTGCCCAGATGCGGACTCTGCAGCGTGGGATGCGTCTCTGCCTGCTGACCAATAGTTTTCAGAAGTTGGGTTTATTTCATATACAGAAAAGAAACCACTACAAGGTCAGAAAACCCTCTAGGTGCTGAACATTCCACCCTCGGGGAAGCCTCAGGAAGCATCCAGTGTTTGTGTGGACGCCGACCAGCACAGCGCAGCCTCTGGCTTGTGTCCAGCACGTGAGCACAGTGAGAGGCCCTGGGACGGGCTGAGCCCACCATGGCCAAGGTGCCCACAGCGCTGATCTAGGGGGGCCACGCCTGCAGACGCTGAGGGTGGGGGGTCACCGGGAGGCCCCTGTGGGCTGCAGGCACTCCTGTCCCTCGCTAGGCAGCCAGGGGCACGTGAGGATGCTGTGTCCCTGAGCTGGGGGCAGAGGGGGACGGAACACACACCTCCATGAGACATGGACGACAGTGCAGAACTTAGAAACAAAGATATAATGAGAAGTTTTCTTCACAAAAGCAAATTAAATACATGCAAGTGGTAAATTATAGAGCAATTTTAAATAAGTGGATCAAAAAACAAAAAACCAAAGACCCGTGAGGGCGCTGGTGTCACTAGCCTTCGCTGCTCTGAGCGCTTGGCCCCTGCCGCCTCCAGTGGTGGCCACGCCCATCCCCACCGCGGCCCTGGACCCGCCACACGGACGCAGCCTAGCGGCTGGCGGGGAACTCTGTTCTAACAATGTGATGCGGCTCCCAGGTTTGCACAGTAAAACCTTCCAACGCTAACACAGACAAGGGGCGGCGAGGGCAATGCAGGGAGAGGTCGGCCCCGCCTGAGGGTGACGTGAAGCCCAAACATGGGCCCCGGCTGCGCCCTTCACCACAGCTGCTTCTCCTGCACAGCCGAGTTCATTCTGTGCGACGTCGTCGAGCACGCAGTGGCTCCTGGCGTGTGGGTCAAGGTGAGCAGGGCGGCGGAGGGGGGGGCTGGGGAGGCTGTGCATGCAGGGCTGGGGCTGCTGGTCCCCGCACCAGCCCAGGACGCGGTGGGCTGTGGGCAGCACAGGCGCTGGAGCTCAGAGAAGGCCTGTGTCATGACCAGAGCCCAGCCCACCCCAGCCCCCGCGCTCACCAGCAGCTCAGAGGCGGTCCTGGCCGGGGCGGTGCGGGCAGCCTCTTGGACAGGGCCCTTCTGACCCCCTGGCTTTTCTCTTACTCAAGGAATGCAAGCAAACCCACCCCGGCGCCTCAGCAAGGGCCTCCAGGCTGGCTGTAAGGCGACCACTGACCCCTGGTGGTCAGAGTGAGCAGACGCCTAGTCCCAGCAGAGGACGACGTGTTTTGCCCAAAGGATTCTGGTTCACACTGAACGGACGCTGACACACTCAAGAAGGCCGAGGCCAAGCCCATGACTCCTGGGTCCCCGACCAGTGGGGACCCCAGAGCTCCCCGAAGCTTCACTGAGAGCCTATTCGAGAAGCACGACCAGCACGGAATGGGGCTGCGACAGGGCTGACAGCCCTGCTGCCTCACGGCACAGCGGGTTGCTCCGCTAGGCTAAGAACCACGTGGAGCACTGGCCAGGCTTCTAGGTTTATATTTTTTTAAGTGACCAAATCTAATAAAATGAGAAACATGTTTACTAAAACAAGTCCAAAAGACAATACAGGAAATAGGCTATAAAACCAAAGCACGGCCGCACCGCGTCGCTGTGGGCTCGCCTCACCATGGGGAACACTCTGAGCAGCTCTGCAGCCTGGCAGGCGCCAGGTGTGAGCCTCGCTCCTGCTGCACATCCGAGTGGCGCCTTTGGGTTTTGTCTCCTCGTGGAGGTTTTTAGAAAGCTGAGCCCAGGGGTGGTGGCTCGCCCAGTGCGCAGGGCGCCCAGTCAGCCCAGGGTCAGCTCCCGTGCCGAGTCCACTCATTTCGAAGCTCCCGCCAACCTGGCCGGGGCCCCCGCGTCACTCCTGTGCTATGCTCCGCAGGACGTACTTGACCGTGTAGGCGAAGGCCGCGAACCCCACGATGACAAACAAGTTCGCCAACGCGCCGCCCAGCAGTCCATGGTGCCGGTGGGCCTGCTGGAGCCCTGGGAGGTTGGGCCCGGCCGCCGGCGCGTGCCCGTTGAGGAGCTGGAGCCCATGCCGGCCATGGTGCGTGTCTGCATCTGGAACCACATCTGGCAAGGGCAGGGTCTGGGGTCTGCTACTGAGCTCGTCCTGTGCTTTCTGCTTTTGTTTGATGTCCTATGAGAAGAGCAGCATGAGAAAGGGCTGGTCTAAACAGGAAGGGCTTTGTGACCCAGAAGGGTCTCTCGGGAGCCGAGGGTCACCACCACTGAAGACGCAGCCTCCCCCCTGGCGTCACCGATGGTCCTGTCAGCAGCACGTCCTGTGGGCACGTTCGACCTTGACCCTCAGCCTGAGGCAGGCACGTTCCTAACCCCATTTTACTGATGAGGGCGTCCAAGTGACTTGCTAAAGCCACCAAGCTGGTTGTCACAGACCCCATTCTCGGCAAGGTCCCCAGGGTGCAGAGTCACTGAGGCCCTGGCTGCCGGGCGGCCCCGCTCCTCTGCTCCCCACCACCCTCTCTTCACCAGAGCCGTGGCCAAGAGGTCTGCTCAGCCCGGCCCTCCTGCAAGACCTGCGGGACGCTGGGCCATCCTAGCCAGGCGAGGCCAGGGAGGGGGCCGCTTGCTGCCCCTGCGGTCCCCACCCTCGGTGGGACAGGCCCAGCACCCTCCCGATCCCCCCTTCCCTCTGGTCACGTCTCACACACCCTGGGCCCCTGAGGAGGAGACAACGTCATCTGCCATCTGCCCCTCGGTGCTCAGCCACTCCCTGTGAGCCCCTGGGAGCTCTCTGGAAAAAACCAAGAATCGAATGTGGAAGTGTTTTTAACGTAGAGAAAACAAGATGGATTTCCAACTTCCACTTTCTTATTTAACAGACACTTACCTCCACAACTTCAGGAAATAGTTCACAAAAGACTTTGTCTTTTAAATTAAATGCTAAACTTTGCACAGCCAGTTGTCTTTTCTAGGAAGAAAGAAAAGGGAGACATCAGCTGGAAAGCGAATTTCAAATCTTTCAAAATTCTAAAAACAGACCCGTGTAGAATCTGGGCTGTTTCATGTCAGGGAAAGCACATAAGCTTGTTCTTCATGACAAACTGATTCATACACTTAAGAAAGGCGAACTGATGACTCATTACCCTCAATCAAGGCCGTTAAACTCGACCCCCATTTACAAAGTCAGAGGAAACACGCATCTCAGTTAAGAAGGAAGCGTCACCTCACCAGGCCAAAGGCTGTCGGGACAGGCCTGGTGCTTCTCCCAGGCACTGCCTGAGCGTGGGCTCAGGGCAAGGCACGGGCAGCTATGGAACTGCCCTTCCCGCCCCCAAAATGCCTGTGAACACACCGTCTGCACTGGGGACCTGGAAGCAGGCAAGTTTTAATGTGGATAAAATAAGGCTGGTGGGCAAAGAGGGACAGTCAGACCAGGGATGAGCTGGGGTGGACACCGGCACCAGCAGGGCCCGGGGTGGCACCCAGGGTCAGCTGCAGCCTGCTCAGAAAGCAAGGCGGCAGCTGCTTGGGCAGAAAGCCGCAGAAATGGGCGCGAGGGCCCCTCCCCACCCTCGGCGCGCACGCCCCTGGCCTCACCGTGAAGTCTGAGGTCTCCACGCTGCCCAGCGTGGGGCCCTTCTCTACCATGAAGCTCAGGAGCCCCGTGAGGATGGTTGAGACAGACCACGCTGGGTTCCATGTGTCTGGGTGGAAATCCGTGATGGACAAACACAGCCTGCAAGCAAGGGGCTCGCTCAGAAGGAGCACGGACATCCCTCGTGTGGCCGACACGTACCACGCAAAGCTTCTGCGGCACCCGCCAAGGACCTTACCTCGTATTGCACTTAAATCTTCCATTGGGAGTTATCATATAAATACTAGGAGGTTTAAAAGGAAATTCTCTGGGGAAAATTAGTTTTCCATGATAATAGCCACCTATTCCAAAACAGAAAAAGCAAAGAGCCTGTCATTACCCTAACACGACACCTCGAGCTCACGTCCCCCACCCCATGCCCATCACCCTCCTGATGGTCCAGCCCATAGCCCCCATGCCGTGACGCCTTGGCCCCACACCCCAGCCCGACTCGCAGACCATGTCCTGCATGGAAACACTCTCACCGCGTCCCCTGCTCACCAGCAGAGCCCCCACCCCCCACGCCTCCCTGCATTGGCACTGACCACGGGAGCCAGTACAGGCCTGCCAATGGCCACAGGCCAGCCTTTTTGGGCCTTTCCCCCCGTGCCCCGCATGTTCCACAGGGACTCCCACATCAAGCCGAGGCTGCCCCTCCCTCCCCCAGAGCAAGTCCTCATGCAGCAACCACCATTCCCCGTTTCTCCTCTTCCAGACTGCACCCAGCAGCAGGCAAGTATGCTGTACCTTCTCCCACCTTGACCCCCTGGCTGCCCAGCACTCTCTCCACGCTGGGGTCTGCCCCGATGCCCACCCAAGGCCACCCCCAGGCCACCAGGCACATCCTCCTGCAGTCTGGCCACTCGTCAGCAAGTGCCCCTCCCCTCCACTTGTGCCGTTAGAATCCCTTGGGTCGTCTCGTGCCAGTGATTCCCTAACAGGCACCTCCACCCTGGTCCTCTGCCCCCCAACTCCAAACTCTGGCCTTGTGCCCTGACTGTCCACTCAATGCTGCCCCAAGTCACCTAAGAGGTCCCTGAACAAGTCCAGGATGGAACTCCTGGCATTTCCCCAAAGCCTGTTTGTCACCAATGGCACCTCCCTCCTGTCGGTGATTCAGACCAGAGACCTGCACGTCCTGCGACTCCGTCGTACGTGTCCATGTCACACGACTCCGCCCCACACCCCCTCCATGACTCTCCAACCCATGTCTGTATGTCACATGACTCCGCCCTATGTGTCCTCCATGACTCTGTCCCACATACCCGTATGTCACAACTCTGCCCCACGTATCCATGTCACATAACTCTGCCCCACGTGTCCTCCGTGACTCTCCACCCATGAATGACCGCGCATCCTCTGCCCCATAACACCAAGCCTGCCAGCCCCACCTCCAAAGTTACCCAGCATCCAACACTCCTGCCCACTCCGCCGACCACCCGCTCAACCAGACGACCTTTCACCCTGCCCGCAGCTGCGGGCCCACCAGAGGCCTCACCGTTGTGAGGCAGGACCTGCGCTGAGGATGGCCCAGCGGGGTGAACGGCACGTGTGTGGCAAGCTGAGAGGCCCCACCTTCACACCCACGTCCTCCCAGGCCCCCTCGCCCACTGAGCTCCTGGGCATGGACCCGGCCCAAGGGCTGTGACGCACCGGTCGCCAAAAGCCACCCATGTCCTCCGCTCAAGTCCATTCTGGGCGCTCCGGCAGGCCCTCCCGCCCACCTCACAGCAAGGACACAAGACCTGCCCGGGCAGGGCCGCTGTTCCTCTTCGTCAGTGCTCCACCCCCAAGGCCGGGAGGCGCAGCCCGCATGGACAGTCCCAAGCGGCTGCTGAGTAAGCCGAGGAAACTACTAGAAATGTGATGTGAGCAAGCAGTATACGCCAGCCTGTTCAGATCGCAGACGAGTCCATCAATCAGAGACTAGAGTGGGAAATGACTCAGAGAGCAAACACACACTCAAAATCAACGAGAAAAAGCCAGAGAAAATGGACAAAGGATGAAAACAGGCATTTTTCCAGCAGAAGCAGGAGTAGCCAAAGCGCACTGGAAACCACGTTCAGCTTAATCAGAAGTGTGACTTGAATAAGGTGCCATTTTTAGCATATCCAAATGGAAAAATTAAACATATCGGAAGTGGGTAAGGATGGAAAACCAGGTGCTCCCCTGCTGTGCTGGCAGAGTCTGAGCATGCAGGCTTCTTGGAGGCAAGTCACCGAAAAGCTAACCCCACAAAAGGCGGCGACCCTAAATGGTATGCGAGGCTTACTCAGGACAAGTTAAAAAAATTTTAGAAAAAGTAACTTACAGAATCATACACACAGCACGTTACTGACATTAAAAACACACACAGAAGTATGTAACTATATGCACAAACTTACTTTAATTGTGGTAAGATACACGTAACCTAAAGATCATTCCAACCATTCTGAAGTGAGCGGCTCAGTGGCGTCTCAGGACACGGCCACGCCGCACAGCTGGAGAGACCACCTGCCTGCGGCGGCTCAGGCGGACGCCTGTCCCTTCAAAGAGCAGCGACGCCCCATTCCCTCCTCCCCCGTCCCTGCTTTCTACAGAGCTCTGAGTGCTTCACATGATAGGAATCACACAGTGCTTTCCTTTCTGTGCCTGGCTTATCTCACTACACCATGTCTTCAAGGTTCATCCACACTGCAGCATGTCCCAGCACAGCACTTCTTTTTAAAGCAGAACAATCTTCCATCGTACGAACATACCACATTTTGTTTAACCATTCATCGGGTGAGAGACATTTGGGTTGCTTCCATCTTTTGACAATTGTGAAAAATGCTGCTATAAGCATCAGTGTGCAAATGTCTGCCCGAGTCTCTGCTTTTGATTCTTTTGGGTACATATTTTTAAAAAAAGGAGTGGAATTGCCAGGTCATATGGTAATTCTGTGTTTAGATTTTTGAGGAACTGACAAACTGTTTTCCACAGTGGCCCGCCCACCCCCAAGGCAGAGTGTCCCTACTTCTCTGCATCCTCATCAGCACTTGTTATTTCCTGTGTGTTGTCTCTTTAATAACAGCCATCCTAGTGGGTGTGAGGGAAGTGGTAGCTCACTGAAGTACTAATTTACATTTCTCTAATGGCTAATGATGTTGAGTGTCTATTCACTGACTTACTGGACACTGCAGATCTCCCATGGAGAAATGTCTATTCAAGCCTTTTGCCCATCTTTTAATTGGGTTGTTTGTCTTTTTTACCTTAAGCAGTAGGAGTTCTTTACATATTCTGGATATTAAATCCTTACCATATAAATGGTTTCCAAGTATTTTCTTCTATTCTGTACATTGTCTTTTCACTATCTTGATAATGTCCTTTGATACACAAAAGTTTTTTATTTTAATGACGTCCCATTTATCAGTTTTTTTGTTTACTACTTGTGTTTTTCGTGTAAAGTCTAAGAATCCAGTTGCTTAATATAAGATCCTGAAAATATTCTGTTTTCTAATAAGAATTTTAAAGTAATAGCTCTTATATTTAGGTCACCGATTCTTTTTTATTTTTATTTTTTTTAGAGAAGTGGGTTTACAGAACAATCATACATAAAATATAGGATTCCCATATACTACCCTATCATTAACATCTTACAGTGATGTGGTACATTTGTTACAATCAATGAAAGCACATTTTTTTTTTTTTTAAAGATTTATTTATTTTATTTTATTCTTCCCCCCCTTGCT
>JAQZBX010105517.1:0-10843 GCA_029593785.1 Cabassous unicinctus
CTAATTGCCAAAATCTTAAATTTCTAAGACAGACTGACTTATCCTTCTAGAGTTCTTCCTCAAAATAGTTTAGCAGTGATTTTTGGGAGCATATCTATTTTTAAAAGTGTAGAGGCCTTTGTACAATTGGCCTCGAGAGTGGCATTGCTCTAACCTGGTGCCTGAAAGACATGATGAAAGCCCTGAATGAAGAGTGACACATGTCCCTTAGCTCCTGCTAAGGAGCCCTCTTCCTTGTGGAAAGACCCTGTGATGCTGCCAGGCCCACCCAGGTCACCAGGATGGTGTCCCCATCCCCATCCCACCTGCCAAGTCCCTTTACCATGCCAGTCACGTGTTCACAGCTTCTGGGGACCAGGATGTGGGCATTTTCGGAGGCCATTATTCAGCTCAGCTGCCCACAAGTGCTGCCTGCCCCTTCCGTGATCATTATGACTCAAGCCAGGGCTGCCTCCCCATCCCCCTTGGGGGCTGGCCCCACACCAGGCCTGAAAGCTTACATTTCCCCAGACAGAGCGTTGGTTCTGGGACATGCCCATGGCCCCTGCCAGGCTGTGCCATGCCTTTCAGCAAGTTTCATGAGACAGTGTCTCTCTTTTGTTGGAATCACTCCATATGGTGGGAGCGTCCAATGTGGGGAGATCCTACATGAGGATGAAGCATCACAGAAGAAGACAGGACTTGTAGACCATGAGGAAAAAGACAATGGGTATCTTAGCTCAGGGCTGGTGCTCCTGGAACCAGTTGTTCCTGAAGCCCAGGCACCCTTGGGCTGTCCACTTAGCACTGATTACTGTGTGTTGTTTGAACTAGTTTGTTATGTTTCTATCATTCTGATCAAGAAACAATGCTGAGGCCAGTAGGGTAGAGTGACTCCTAACCCTGAGTTGCAGGTCCTCTTTCCAGGAGGAGACAGCTCCCCTGAATCAGCAGAGGTCTCATGGAATATGCCACCCTGTGTGGCTCCCTGGGGGCTCCTGGGAAATCTGAGAAAATGGTTTTCTCCCAGCATGTATTCACAGTGGATCCATGAGATTGAACTTTACATTTTTTCCTTCAAAATGTGATGAGCACTAAACCATGATTGCTACTGTGGGTTCACGGAGCATTTAAACATTTCCCGGAGCCCAGATGCCTCGCCCGTGGCTTGGCCCCGTGGCATGTTCTCAGCCAGCGGGTCCATCGATGACAAGAACGGTCTGCACGGCTCCCAGAGCAACCCGGAATGATGTCAGAGTCTCATTGCACGCAGCTTTGTCGGTGCTGAGTATTTTCCCCGAGAAGTGACATCTCTGCAATTTCGTATTGTTTGTGTGCTTTATCAAGGACTCCCAGAATGGGTTTCTCTGTGTATTTCTAGGCTGCTTTTGAAAACTGGAATGACATGTAAACATTGCACAAGCAAAGACAAACAACACAAATTGAATTTAGGAAGACTTTTGATGAGAAGGGAGTGGTGAAGAAAAGTTGAGAATTGGCCTTTCTTTCCCAGGCATCTCCCTCTGCTGCTGCGGTTGAGCTGAACCTCAGACTTTGCAGTGAGCAATGTTGGGTACCTTCCTGGGTAGTGGATGAATGCCATCACCATCTCCATCACAGCTTCCGAAAGGATACCCGACAGCGCTGAGAGGGTGGAGTGAGACTCTGGGGTGAACAGGTGATGTTTGAGAATTGTGAGGCCAGAACTCTTTGTCACTAGGGCTGCCGGATTATTTAATACTAGTTACTAGCATGTTATCAAATGCATCTGTTTTTGGACACACAGGACTGTGAGAAAAGGCACACTGTTCCCAAACCAGTTCTCCTCAAGAGTTTGTCTTAGGAAAGAATGAAAATTCACCACCTTCCATGGAGCAAGGAGATTTGGGTCGGCTGGGTCACCTTCCGGGGGAACAACAGGCTTCCAGAACTGCTTCTTGCCAGCCCTTCTTTGCTGTCTGCTTCTTCCGCAGGCTTCATTCTTGTCAGAATTTCCTCGGCTCCCCCAGCCTTACAGGGAAGCGTCCACAGGGGCCCAGGCTGCGGTGGCCCCAGGCGTCGGCTAGAGGAAAATCTCAGCTGTGACCACACCGAGGGCAGGGGCTTCAGACCCTCGTGAAGGCATGGGTCGTCCTTGACGGCGCCCGCCTGCCTCTGTCTGGTTCGGTGGTCTGGGGCGACGGTCACGTGTGCTCATCAGCCTGGACGTGCATTAGAGGCACACACTGTCCACATGGGATCCCAAGCCTGGGCCACTCTACTCAAGGAGGAACTTGATCACCTAAGGGTCCTGCCATCGTCGTTTCTTGGCACCCCAAGAGGGGCTTGGGCCCCTGTAGCCCCTCGTAGCATCGGACAGAGCGTGCCTCTCTGGAGGCCAGGCACAGCGGGCCTGCAGCTCCCGGGCGCCTGAAGGCAGGTCCAGAGCGAGCAGGGCACACACACACATTCTGTTGTCCGCTGCAATAGTCTTCCACTATGCAGGTAATGTGTATATTTATATTTTCCTAACCTTTTGAAGGGTGAACTCCTGAGCCTCTTCCAGTGTAAATAATGCATTGGGGTAAAATATGGACTGTCAAACCCAGGCACAATTAATTATCTAGCACATAAATCCTTCCTTCCAAATGACTAATACACAGGCCTTCGTGCATAAATGTTTCTCTGAATTTTATTTGGACTACTAGCCTCATAACATCAGATGGTGCAGTCAGGATAATTTTCATTAGAAAAATAATTATAGGCTAAATATGGTTAATAAAACATTAACTATAAATTTGAATATTTTAAAAGCATGTCCTTCTAGGAGCAGCTTCTAATGAATTTTGATGAAAATACTGTGATTACTTAAGAAAAAATAAATAGACGTGATTATTACGAACAATTATGGGACTGATGAATTACAAAAAACAATTTTAACTCAGAAATAATTATTCTGAGCAAGCTGCTTCCTAAAATTGATGCTCACAAGGAGAAGAGAGAAAGTAATCGCTCTTCACGGATGACAGAGCATTTTGTCTAATTTTGATTCCATTCTCGGTTCATGAATTGGTAGTTATTCGTAAATCTTCAATCCTTCAAGTTTTAAAATTTACAATATAAACTGTAAAGAGATTTAGCATCGACTTAAAGACCCATCAGTGGCTTCCAGTTGAGACGCAGGCACGACCACGCCCCTGAGCCACACACCCCAAACGAGGGGGCTCCTCTCAGGCCAGCCCAGGTAAGGGAGGGCGGCTGCGTGCACCTGTGCCCTCAGCCTTCCACCGTGCCTGGTCACTCAGGCTGCCCCGTCCCCCTCCTCAGCCTCCTCGTTCTCCTCCAAGCCTCCCCTGCAAGTGGCGGCCCTCTCTAGTGCCTTCCTTAAACTCTATTTAGGGCCTACACTCAATACCTACACAGGGAATCTCCCAGGCTTCCTTGCTCTGGGCCTGCAGGTTTTGGGGTCTCCCTAGGGGACAGCTGACCTACCACCTTTGTGATTCTGGCCACTCTCCAGAAGAGAGAGGCTGGGTTGAAGGCAGCTCCCCTCTCTGCCCTGCTCACCCTGGCTCTTGGGAGAGAAGGGCTCCTGGGGGACAAGCAGGGGTTCTAGGAATACCTCCCTGGCCTCTGCTAAGAAGGCAGGAGGCTAACGCTGGCCTAACTCTGGCCACACTTACCCCTAAATGAGCTTTTCTCTTGGCACCCAGGCCAAGCGGATGTAACTCCAGAGAGCTGCTAGCCCCCACCCCAGCTCCCCTCCCGCCCATGCCACAGGGCAGAGGGGCTTTTGTCATCCTCGTCTTGCACAGCATTTCTCCTTTTTGCAGGCTTGTTTCCATCTTTCATCTCTGTGCATCCTTTCAGGAAGCCGCAAAGCTCCCCGGAAGTGTTACTTTCTTTCGCCTCAGATTGTGACCCAAGGGGGGCTAGTTTGCCTCCCCCTAGCAGGGGTGTGAAGGACCCTAGGGGAGGACGGGCCTCGCCTCCCCAGTCCCTGCACTGCCCACACCCCTGCGGCTGAGAGCCGGCCTCACAGTGCGGCGAGCAGGCGGGAAGGACGGCCTGGGGACTGGCTGTCTGTCCAGTGGACTCTGTCCTTCCTTCCACGCTGGCGTGCAAACCCTGGAGTGGAGGCTTGTCCTGCGTGCTCCTGCACAGCCATCTCTGGGGCACCTGCCTCCCACCTTCCCTCAGCCCCTAGGGTGGAGCTGGTCAGGCAGGGGCTGTAGGTTGAGCTACAGAAGGCCAGGGCAGTGACCCACGCAGGAAACTACCAAAGGCCAGTGGACTCTCCCCAAGAGCCACCCAGCTCATGAGTGGGTCCCACATTCTACTCCAGGCTGAGGGCCTGTGTGCCCCCCACTGCACCCGCTGCTCCAAGGGCCAAAGGGAGAAGCTTCCCTGCTCCCCTGGAGAGCCAGGGTGGACAACGGTGCACGTTAGCCAGCACTGAGCATGCCGGGGTGCTCTGGAGACCCACACAGGGGCAAACTGTGCGTGACCCTGCCCGCTTTACAGGAATGCCCAGGGACACAGGCTGGGGTGACCCCAGGCCTGACGTCAGGGCCTGTGCCTGCCACTTCCCGGGCTGCCTCCTGCCCGAGGGCGCAGGCCGGCTCTGCTTCCCTTCTAGCCCTGGGGTCCCTGGCACCCCAAAGGGACTGGTCCCCTCCAGCTGCGCCGAGGCCGTGCCAGCGGGGTTGCCTCTGCTCTCTGGCTCCTGTGCGGCTTGATGCTGCCACAGACCCCGAGCGACACCAGCAGGGCAGGCCCCTGGGCATCCAGGCCACGTGAGGGTCACTCCCAGCCGGCCAGGACCCTCCACCCCCTCACCCCCACCAAGCCTCGGCTACCCCAGCTGGGCGATTCCTGGGCAAAGGAGTCAGAAGCACACGGTCTCGATTGCCCTGAAGCCGCCTATGATTTGATGAATGCATGGAAGTCTGGCAAAATACAGTACAATTTTTTTGGCCTAAAAGTTTGCAAAATAATTCTAAGATGTTGCAAACGTCTGAGCATGCATTCTTCACACATCCGTACAGTCAAACGATGGAGAAAACAACTGCCCCGTTGCTGGCGAGCCAGGGGGCCCTTCCAGCCCGATGCAGCCAGTGTGAGCACAAAGGAAGCCACAGGCCCTCACTGACCCCTGCTCTGGACCACGGGAGCCTCCTTCCCAGACAGAGCCAAAGCCCACCAAGAAAGCGTCAGGCATACGAGGACGTTTCCCACGGCCCAGGCGTGGAGTTGGTGGGAAAGCAGTGCCCCAGCAGAGAACGCATCTCCTGGCCACAGACAGGAGCACATCGGATCTCTCCAGGAGAACTTAGGGTCAGTGTGGAAATCTCTCTGCCCTGGATGCTAACAGCACTTCAAATCCATCCCCTCAAAAAGGTTTCAGGTCCAGGCGGATGGCCTCTTACCCAATTCCTTTCCGAGATCACGGTTTTAAACGACGGAGCCTCTTGTCCTTTGCTTTCCAGGGTCAGGCCACCACGACGGTGCTGGCTGGTCAGAAAACTCCAGTCCTCGCCGCTCCCGGGGAGGGTGGGGCAGGGTGGGAGTGCCGCTCTCTGCCCCAAGCAGGGGCCGTCACGCAGCGGAATCTGGACCAGCGGCCAGCTGGGCACGGGGCAGCATGAGCAAGCGGGCGTGAGGCCCAGAAGCTGGGCCGGGGTGGGATGTGGAGGTGGGATGGGAGCTTGGCAGCAGAGGGACAGGCGGGCAGAGTCCGCTGGCAGTGGGCGGTGAGCCTGGGTGGCCCTGGGACCCTTCGCCCCAGCCGCCTGGCCCTCCTGAGTTCAGGCCTGCACGTCCGTCTGCCCTGAGCGCCTCCCGCAGGTGCCTGCCAACCTCAGTCCCGTGCCACCACCTCTTCGTGGCTCTCTCCATTCCTTCATCCTCCACAGGGCACAGGGTCCTTGCCTGACCCCAAGGCTCCCTCTCACACCCACCCTCTGCCTGACTTCAAACCCAGCTGGGAGTATGCCCCGGAGCCCTGTACCCCCTCCAGGACCCAGATGCAAATCCTGCTCCACATGCCCACAGTCTCCCTGGCGACCTGCCCCTGGCACCCCTTTAGCACCCCCTGGGAACCCCAGGCCATATCTCCTCCACCCCTCCTGAGTCTCCTTCAGGACAGGCTCCCAGTGGCTTTTTGGGGGACTCCCACATGGCATCCCATCCCCAGAAGTGCCCAGTTTTGAGCTCCCCCTCTCTTCCTGCACCTGCACCTTGGACTTGATCTGTAAACAGCAGGTGCCCACGAGTTGCAGCTTTCCTATGATTAGAGAGTGGAGCCTCTTATTTCCCAGCGCCCCCAGCACCCCTTGTGTGGATCCCAGCAAGCCTCCTCAGGCCCACTGGGAAGGGCTGGAGCCAGTCTGTGGCCAAGGGGCTGGGGTGGGGGGTGACCGGAGGGGCCCCGAGCCCTGCGAGAGCGGGGCAGGGAGAAAGTCAGGGTGAGGGGCAAGCAGAGCCCGTCACCGTGCAGCTTCACCACTGCATTCCAGAGCTGGGGCCGGGGGCAGGCGAGGCTGCAGGTGGCCACGATACCAGGATCTTTTTCCCCATCACTTTTCACAGGATGAAAACAAATCTGACTTAATGAACAGAAAGTACCAGGGAATTCCCCACATACCTGGTACAAAGAGCAGAGGGGGTGGGAATTAAAGTCGTTGATGCTGTAATTACCACCAATGCAACAACCGCTCATTATCAGCGACTGAGCACCTCCCAATAGTCAAAGGCACACCTTGAAATACACCCATTCGCCTCGCTTTCATTGCCTGGTCCTGGGAGAGGCGAGGAAGCTTCCTGGACTCTGCTGTGCTTCAGCCGAGGCCTGGGGGCTCACAACCCACCTGACGGGCAGGTGAGGGAAATCTCCTTTCTGCACCTGCCCCTGGGATGCACAGGAAATTGAGTTTGGTTTTCTTCTTGAAACCATAGTGACTGCCCTAAATTTTGCATTTCACTTCTTTGAGTGTGTAGATGAAATGGTGAATGCACAGGACATTTAGAGACCTGCTAGTTCATCCAAAATGCAGATTCCAAAATTTAGGGTGAGTTCATTGTCAGTGAATCAGAAACAGATGCCTTAAATTCCCATAAAACTCATGTCTAGAATGGAATGAATACCGTCTTTGGCAAAGGAACGCTCAGCTTCACCAGGGAGAAGCTGAAACCGAGCCGAGCCCGAGGTTCCGCTTCAGCGTGGCAGGACCCGTGGCAGGACCCGTGGCAGGCTCAGGGTGCAGCCTCCTGCAAAGTCCCTGCTCTGCCGGCTGGCGTCTGGACGTGAGCCCGCGGCCTCTGCCACGCCGTACCACGGCCACCCCGCCGCGCCCAAGCTCGCTGCTCCGTGCCCCTCACGGAGGCACGGCTCTGAAGCTCTGCCGCAGTGCACGCCCTCTGCCCTGGCGGGCCAGCGTCCAGGGCATCCTGTATGCTTTAACTATCGGTGATTGACCAGAGACACAGGCTGTCCATCCATGTCCCATGAAGGTGACAGTGACACGAACCTGGGTCCTCAATGGGCCGCACGGCTCCCTCACTTATTTTGGAAGCTGGGGCAAAAGTGGGCAATGCACTTTACAATGTTTATATAGTTCTCAAAAAACGACAGGGCGCCCAGCTTCTTTTATACTTTATTATTTTAAAAAGAACCGCAGCTCTCTGGGGCACCATTATGGCTGTGCCTTTACCCACTGCAGGCCCCGTGGGTGGCCCTGCCCAGGAAGCGCGCTGGCTGGTGTTCTGCAGACAGAGGTGGGGCCACAGCACCATGCCCCGCAGAGACACCCCCTTCTTGGTGGCACAGGCGGAAGTGGCCGAGGGCCCTGACCCCAGGGCCGAGCTGGGGAAGCGTGGGAGCTCTGGACGCACAAAGTCCTCTTTGCTCTCCTAGGAGCGGCCAAGGAGAGCCAGCAGTGCCCGCCAGCCCGCTCCTGCCCTCTCTCACTCCCAGCAGGCACCCCTCCTCCCCCTCTGGGGGGCTGCTCTCAGGAAGCCCCCGGCCTGCACTGGCCTAGACTGCGGTGCGGCGCCTCCACCGACACCGTCACCCCAACGTCGCAGCCGCGCACCCCAGAGGAGCCCCGCCCACCTCTGTCACCCCACGACCTGGTGAAAGGCGCCCGAGGGCTCGGGGGTCTGGCACCCTGGACGGGGGCTTGAGGGCCAGACGAGCTTACGGCAGGAGGAAGGGCCACGCTGGCTGACGTACCAGATCTCAAGCAGCCGACTGCCGTCCAGAAGTGCCAGTGCCCCATTGTGTCTTCCTTTTTCTTTCCCTTTTGTGCTCCAACCCGTGATTCTGGAAGGAATCACAAATTATGCTGACATTCTCAACCACCACACGTGGCACCAGAGAATCATTTGACAAGATGCAATACTTCCATTCCTCTTAAACCGAGGCATACGGGGCTTCGGACGCAACGAGAGTAAGCGTGATGCCTGGGCCTTGCGCTGGCGACCAGTTGGATGACCCCTGCGGCACTGCAGGCAGCCTTGTTCAAGACCGTGTTTAAAGAGATCGAAGTGTAGACAAGCAATTGTCCTTCCTTTAGTAATTTCATTTTAAATTATTGACATCCATGAAAGATAATGTTACACTTTATGTTTTAATTTGAATACATGATTTAAAACATTTTAGGAGGAAAATCACTTAAGGACATATAAGATGAATAATTTACGTTTTACTTTTAAAATTTAATTTAAGTTTTTTATTGAAATATCGAATTTCCTATTATTTGTATCAAGCTAAAATTTTATTTCTTAATACTTTTAATCTTTGTTGTGGACAGGACATAAAATACATGAACATCTTGGCTGCATTGGTACAACTAGTGATTTTGCTGAAGTAGAGGCCAGGAAAATTAATTTTGTGAAATAAATGTTTAATTTATGGGTTATGTAAGTGTTGCTAATTTTTGTTGTTTTTGTTGCTGAGCAAATGTTGCCTGCCCAATAGCGGAGCGTCCGCTCAATTGCAGTAAGACTCATCAAAATCTGGCTTGGCTACATGGCCCTCTTGTAGTTTGGAAAGGCTACGTGGCTCTACACCCAGTTTTCAATTTCAGTGTTTTGTAGGTGCATTTGTTAAGGTGGAAGCCTAGCTCCTGTCTCCTTTTTTGGACCACTAGCTTTGTTTTCAACGGTTACCTACTTGGGTATGCAGTGCACAGACCTGCTTTGGGCCCATAAATGTCGGGGGGGCCCTGCTCTGAGGGCAAGGCGGGGCACCCCTTCTCCCACTGCAGTGGGGACCAGAGGCCGACCACTGCGCACAGGAAGGTAGAAGAGTCGTTGCCTGCAGGTGACTTTTTTTTAATGTATCTTTTAATTTTTTTAAAGATACTTAGATTACATAAATGATACGTAAAAAAATATAGGGATTCCCATATGCCCCGCTCCCCACACCTCCCACACCCTCACACATAACCAACATCCTTCATCAGTGTGGCACAGTCATTGCAGTTGGTAAACGCATCCTGGGGCTTTGCCATTGAGCATGGACCACAGTTCACATTGTAGGCCACACTCTCCCCCACACAGTTCTGTACGTTACGGGAAGTTATATAATGACCTATATCTGTTGTTGCAATGTCATTCAGGATGATTCCCAAGTCCCAAGAAAAAGTAAAACACTGGGGAATAAATGGAAGAAAATGTCACTGCACATACAAGACAACAGATATTACAGTGATGAAAGGCAAAATGCCAAAAAAATTATTTAATATTTTTCATTATTTTTTAGTATCCCAATTTTACAATTTTATTTAATTTTAATTTTTAAAATTTTTGTGTATTTTATTTCTTATATATAAACCTATCATTATTATTTCATTTTCCTATTAGTTGTATGTGGCTATTTTATTGGATTCATTTTTGAAGAAGTTTTGGATCACAGACGGGCTACAACTGGGGCAGGGGAGGATCATTGGTGTGGGGAGTCAGTGATGGGGGGGTACATGGGAGGAAGTTCACCTGGGCATACATGTAAGGTATATAAATGTGTTCAAATGTTCATGGAGCATTGTCACAGTGGGTAGAGACTCACACAATAACTGAGAGAATATAGAATTCCCATCCTGGGGAGCTCTGCCACCTTCTCTAATGGAACAGCAAGTATCCCCCAAGTGCAGGAGTACAGGAGCAGTGACTAGTGAAGGAGGATGGTCCACTGATGGGCCCTTGATATTGATGACTATGCTTATGAGCCTTTGATCTTGAAATTGAAACTTAGCCTATTGTTATGGGGTGCCTAAAAGTTACCTCCTGAGAGCCTCCTTGTTGCTCAAATGTGGCCTCTCTCTAAGCCAAACTCAGCATATAAATGCATTATCTTCCCCCAATGTGGGGCGTGACTCCCAGGGATGAGCCTCCCTGGCACCAAGGGATTACTACCAAACACCAACTAGCAATGCAACTGGAAAAAGACCTCGAATAAAAGGGGGGAAAGGTAAAGACAAATGAGTTTATATGGCTAAGAGACTTCAAAGTGAGTCAGGAGGTCATCCTTGAGGTAATGCTTATGCACATTTCAGCAGGATCTTATAGACTTCCAAAGTGGAATAGTGGGGCTCCGGAGGGCTCTGGAGACACCCAGTTCTTATGGTCAGGGCAGATAGCTCCAGAGTTTGCTGCCTTGCCAGTGGGCCCTACTTTGGAGTTTATGCCCCTGAGAGTGACAGAGTTGGACTTAGTTGTGGTTTCCCTGCACATGCCTCTTCTGTCCCTTCTATTTGAACCTATAGTTGGTGCTGGAGTTTGTAGGTGTATGTCCAAGAGACTTAAATCCATGTGCCCTCTGGGCCCTGAGCCTCAGCGGTGTTGAAACACCTACTCTCCAGTTCATTGGACTCACCCACGACAA
>JAQZBX010105518.1:0-10845 GCA_029593785.1 Cabassous unicinctus
TTTTTGTTTGATACATTTCTCCTACTCCTTTACTGTCAATATGTTTGTTTGTTATTAAGTTTAGGGTGAGTCTCCTGTAAATAGTGCCCATCTAGATTTCTAAATATTCAATTGTGAATCTCTGAACTTCTGGTGATTTTAATTGTTTTCTATTTATTGTGATTACTGATTATTTGGATTTGTTTCTACCACTCTTCTGTGCTTTCTACATACTAAAATTTTTATTTGTTTTTTTATCCCTTTATCCTTCTACTGGGTTATGAGTGGATTTTGTTAGGGTTAGTGTAAGGTTTGGATTGCAGTCAGGGTAAGGTTTAAGGTTAGGGATTTAACATTTTCTTACTCCTTTTTCTTTCTTCCTTTAGGAAACTATCATTTCATTGAACTTCTTTACTGATAATTATAAACTTAAAACTTTCATATTTGACTTAAAAACTAGAAGTTCTTTGGTATTTCTTGTCTCCTTTCAAACAATACTTGAATCTTTGAAGGCTGTAACTATGCTCACCTATTTCTGTATTCTATGGTTTTGTATACTTTCATTTGCCAGTGTTTCTAAACCACTTAATATTTGTCCTTTTTTGTGGCTAGATTTTTTACCATCAATGATTTCTTTAGTTTAGCCCATAGATTAACACATCTCCTAGGTCATCATTTCTTTTCACATCTTACTCCCTCAAATTGTTCAGTTTCTGCCCCAGTTTCTGCCCTCCTGAAATACAGCTTTTAGCATCTATTTAAGTACTGTTGAATAAGTGGCAATCTTTGTCTAAAATTACCCACAGTTTGCCCTTACTGTTGATTGACAGTTAAGTTAAGCATAGAAATCTGAATTAACAGTTGCCAGTTTTTGCCTCCCAGATTTATATGAAATTTGCCAGGAACCTGGGAGTTTCACCTGTCTGGGGCCAGGTGTTATAAATTTTCAGCTGGAGCATCCTATACAATATTAGTAGAATTCATTTCAACTACAAAACAGTCAGACTTGGGATGTTTTCTTATTATTATTTTCTGGGCTGGAAGGCCAGCTTGTTGTGTTTTGCCATAATGGCAGGAACTACCTCTCTTGAGTTCTAGCTTTATGCAAAGGCATATCTTCCATGTTCGAGAGGACCTTAACAATCAACTCCTACCTATTCAGGTCTGTTCCTGCATCCTCCTTTCTTCTCTGCCTCTCCCCTTTGTCCTCTTGAGAATGATAGGGCCATCTCTCAATTTCCTCTTTATGTGTGGCACCTGGGCATTTTCCATTCACTATTTCAAATTCACCTATTCATTTACAGAATGTTTAAGTTTTTTTGTCAGACACACTTTTGAAGTGTCATTTTTTTTTAATACTCACTAGAATGTTTGCATTCCCTCAGTCAACCCTGTGGCTGGAATTTGAAGCATAGTTATTTGAAATGTCTTATACTTTTAAATACAGAACATCCTTAAGTAACTAAGATTTAAGTAATGAATTTGGGAAATGGAATTTTCTTATTCATTCCTGATGTTAACTCTTGTTGGAAATTATTTAAAATTGCTCTCCTTATTCTCTTGTAAGTACATACTAGTTAATAACCCCAAATCTTTCTCTGGTGTTGAAATTTCCTGCAGGAACTCAATTATGTCATTGGAACAGCATTTCTCTCTGTATTAAAAGGAAGAGAAGATAGAAAGAGTTATGTGAGAGATGGCTGCATGGGTTCTGAATCACAATATTTAGAATTTCTGTGTAATATATAACATCACTCTACTTTCTTATCATTTCAGTGTTTTTTCCCCTAAAAGTAACAGATTAGCAAAAACATGGGTAATTGAGATTTCTATTTAATCAAATTTTAATAAGAGTTCATCAGATAAATTACAATACTTAGTTATGATATATTATTAATGAGTTATTTCAATTAAACTTAAAATTATCTTGAAAGTACATTTTATTAATATTACTATGAATCTCCCTGAGGATTCTTGAAGGAATCTAATAAAATTGTTCTCCAAATGGCTTAAAGTGGCATGTCTGCAAATGTGCTACTTAAGGCTTTCTTGGGATTGGGCCATCCATTTTTAGATCATATATAGCTATCTTTACTGCAAGAATGTTGACATTTTATTTCCATATAATTTCTGGATAAAAATCCTAAAATCTTTTTGAATAAGGGTCAAGAATATAATGTGTCACTTTTTATCCCCTCCATGACTCTCTGTTTCTTTTCAACCTATTCATTCTGTAAGAATAATATCATTGCAATATTTCAGTGATGTTTTGCTGCCTATAGTTAATCTTGAAAATGGATTTTGGTATCTCTGGGATCCTTTATGGGGGGCATTTTTGCATATTAGAATGTTAACAATCTAAAATCTTAATAAACACAACAAGAATCGGTGTCCCTTATATTCCCACTCTATTGCTAAAAGATATTTGGAATTCATGACAAGATACTAGAAGGAATGTTTTAGTCTAATATGAATATTACTTATCTGTAAGTTAATTTTTCTCTTATATTTTCTTTAGACCAAGCATACATTTGTTGAATCTCTGCAGGAGAATGGTGCAAGAGTGAGTGAATCCTGCACAATGATCATATAAGATTTTTAACATAATCCTTCCCAGTATCTTCTGGAGAATCCCACATTTGTTTTAGCAATGAAATGTGGGTTGGTAGGACTCAGGGTTGAAACTAGTTTCAAAGGTGTACTCAAGGTTTTAAAAAGTTCTGAAAAGACTCTGAGTAGTCAGATCGCCTTGTGAATTTTCTGTCATCATCTACATGGAACTTTGTGGACAGCTGATCCAAACATTCATCTCCATATCCCATACTCTTCCTTTTGCCATAATTATTCCCAAAACTTGACCACTAAGGGAAGAGGAACATCATCTTCAAAAAGCAGAGAGAAAGAAAATAAATACATAAATACATAATAAAATAAGAACCCTGGAAAGGCATAAAGGAGTCCAAGAAGTAATGTCACCTTGGAGAAAATGTAAAAGGTGGACATAAAGACTATCACAGTTTAAGAAAATATTTCATCTGCATGGTCCTCTCATCTTCCCTGGAGATTGCCTTATGAAGACTTAGAAGGCATTTCTGGAAGTTTTGTTCATTGGAATATAGTCATAAGACTGCCGTGTTAAAACAGAAAATGATACCACCAATTAGAAATATTCAGGTGATTTTGCAACAATATTGGAATATAGGATTCTCTTTCTTTACCACCTTATCAAATGAGCTAAAGTATATCTTTTTTTATCTTTTTTTTTTGTTGTTCTTTAAAGTATATCTTTTAACAACACATAAATATGGAGTTTATTTTTGTGTGTTTTTTTCTCAACTGTTATGTTCGTAGAGATTGTGAATTGCAGTATGTAAAATGGGACCTATACAATGGTTTAGTTGGTAGTAACGAATAATTGACTTTACTTAATCTTTTTTATCCAAATTGTAACTCATACCTTTGAATTGGTTTAGCACTTACTACTGAAAGCATAGGTTATTTGATTATTTGTCTTACGGTATTCCTCAGGATGTTGCATGATTTAGGTGAGAGAGTACAGGCTTTAAAACAACAGGCAAACCAGATTCAGGTCATGTTATTTAAAAGTTCTATGAGCATGGATCTCATGTGACATGAGATTAATATTCAAACCAGATTCAGATCATGTTATTCAAAAATTCTATGAGCATGGATCTCATGAGACAGTGCATGTACAATGTATACCTAAGACTCTCCTTGTATTAGACCCTTAACCTCCTAGTCTTAAGCTGTCAAGGACTGTCTGTCTTCTTGATTTTCATTATATCTCTTACATTGAACATAGTGATTAGCATGTAATTGAGGTCTGGTAAAAAATGTGTCAAGTAAAAAAATGAATGATAGTTATCAATGCTTTCCATGCTTACTCAGAATCTGGCTGCTCCCACTACTTTTCAAAATACTAAGTTTAGGCCATCTTTTAGTTCTCATGCTTGCGGATCTATCTGTCCCACTGTTCCCCTGCCATATTCTACAATGCAAACAAAGGCAGCTTTCTAAAGAGCATATGTAATCATGTTCTACATCAATCTTAAGTAAAGACCAAGTTTTTTTTACAGGGCTACAGGGTTCTTTATGGCATTGCTCCTGCCTCATACCTCAACCTCGTCTTTCACCACAAGTTTCTGTATGTACTACTATTCACTATACTGAAGGTACCTAGAACTCAACGAGGAGCTCCAAGCTATACTGTATTAGTTAATATATATACTAAGCTACTGTAACAAGCATACCCAAATATAACATGGTATGAAGGTTAGGCTAATGTGTCAACTGGTCCAGGTGATGTTGCTTAGTTGTTTGGTCAAGCAAATACTGGGCTAATTGCATTGCAAGGACATTTCTGTGGACTTAAATGATCAGTGAGTTGATTGCATCAATGGCTGATTGCATCTACATTCAACTGAGGAGATTGCCTTCAGCAATGAGTGACTTCTCATCCAATCAGTTGAATGCCTTAAAAGGAGAAGTGATTTCAGCATGTAGAGAGAGAATTTTCATCCCTTCTTCAGACAGCCAGTTTCTCCTCACTGAGAACCTTCATCAGAGTTCCTGGCTTGCAGCCTGCCCTTTGGAATTTGGGCTCATGTACCTCCACGGTCACATGAGACAATTTTATAAATTTCATAATATTTACTGCTATCTCCTGTCAGTTTTGTTTCCCTAGACTAAGAACCCTGACAAATACAAGTGGCTTCAACATGATAAACATGTGTATTTCCCTTATGTGGTTGGATAGAGGTGAGAAGGCTAGGTAGGGCTGGTGAGGTGACTCCAGAGTATTTAAAACATGACTTCCATGACTGGGCAGTTCTTATGTTCAGTCAGGAGGAAAAAGATCCAGGCAAGGGGAGCACACAGGCATTTCTTCCCAGAATGGCGAACTTCACTTTTCTTTTTACCTTCTCTTGGCCAGGATTTTGTCACACAGCCACTACCAATTGCAGGCAAAGCAGAGAAATATAATTTTTAGCTTGTTAGCCATGTCTGTGGCTAAAACTTGGGAATTCTATGATTAAAGAAGGGGGAATGGATGTCAGAGTAAAATTTGCAGTTGTCATATTAGTTTTCATAATTCTCTCTAAACATTTCCTAAACAGCACTGCTTTCTCCTCATTGTAATTGTCACTTGATTTTGTTTTGCTTTCCCCCACTATAGTCTAGAGTTTTTGAGGACAGGAAACATGCTTTGTCTACCATTGTATCTCTAATGCTGATCAGAGTCCCTGTCACATAGTAGATGCTCAGTTAAAATTTGTTATATTAATGTACAAAAGCAATCCCAGAATCAATGTGGATGACTTGAAGGACTGTAGTAAATTATCATCTTTTTATAATAGCAAAACTATGCCATGGCTTACAATTTCTTTTCTTCAATTTTCCTATATTTATTCTGAACTAACCAAAGATCCTACAGATAAATAGCTGAGATGTGAGCATACCTCTTAGGAAATTTCTTAAATTTTGAATTATAGCCACTCTATCTAGTACAGGCTATGGGGTGACTGCATAATGTATGAAATGAATTTGGTGGGCTAAAAATAACAATTTCCAATTAGCTCTCTCAAAGAACTGAAAGGAATTTTGGTATCTTGGAGCAAAACTTGAATAGCTGATACTAAGGGATTTTTTTCCTCCAAATCAGTCAATTAAAAGCCCATTAATAAGTTTTTCAGTGTCCTTCAAAATGCCAATATTGATGTAACATCTCCCTAGTCCCATTCATTGCATCCAGGCTTCAGTGATTTGGGTCTAGGTGGAGGAAGGGAAAGAAAGACCTAAAGATGAATCCAGAATTATCCAGAAACTGAAGGACCAAGAGTGGAACATCTACATATATGACCAGAAACTATTCATTTTCTTCCCTCAATTCATACCCTACCTTTCCCCAGAAAAGGAACCATGAGTATTAAATCAACATTAAGGTTGGTATTTGGGCTAAGATGTTTGGGGTAAGAAAAATTAAAATTCAGAGCTCACATTTCCTCTTCTATTCCTCAGGCAGTGGTGGAGTAGTGTGCCTGACATGGTAGAGGATGCTTTAAAATTCATTTTAAAGGGTTTTTGAAATTTAAGACTCAACAAATTAATCTATGGTTAAATTTCCTCAAGTCTTGAATTTCACTTATGAAGCCTGATTCATTGGATATCTATATATGCTTCTAACTCGAACAAGTGCAGTCTCAGAGAAGCACAATTCTGAGTGTTTCTTCTAGTTGTTAATAAACAAGAAGCTAATATAAGTCCCTTCCTGGGCTACATACTGTAGCTAGGAGAGTGACTCTCAAACTCTGTAGGGAAAGACCATTAAAAAAAAAATCTGTTGCAGTCCGATATTTTTATAAACTATGGGAAAATGGTGTGGTTAAGGAAAATTGCTATGAAAGTTTCTAAAAGCTGACTCAATTTTTGAAGTTATCTCACTGTGGACACCAGTAGCATCAAGCATTTACAGATATACAACAGTCCACAGACTGTACTTTAAGAGTATATGATTTAGGAGATATAAAAATAACAAAGCATTTCGACTCTCAAATAGCTTACAATTTGGTGAGAGACTCAGGTAAAATTATTTTGTAACTAAAATAATCATTGTGATACATGATTTATAATAATTGACCTAATTTGAAAGAAGGCAACAGAATGGAGGTTGGCTCAATTACACACTGTTATTAGGAATACCTAATAATTCTTGATTGCTTGTGAGTGACGTGCTGGGGTTTATGCTAAGCGCTTTTCAACTCAACTCATTTAATTCTTAACAGTGCCCTATGAGGTAGATACTATGGTTAACCCAATATCACAGAAGTGAGCTTTAGACATGTGAAGTAACTTGCTCAAGTTCTCTTCTCTCCCTCTCCCTCTCCCTTGCGTGCACACACACACACACACACACACACACTAAGTAGTAGAGCCAGAATTTACACTCAGGTCAGTCTAACTCATTCAGCCCAAGGGCTTAATGTCTTTGCTATACTGCATTGAAGGAATAATTGAATTTTGATAAGGGAAGAAGTCTGTTCCCAGTGGCAGACAAAATGAACAAAGTTGTGAATCAGTGAGTGAGTAGACTTCGTGGGTGTGGTCTGGTGTTCTGGAACAAAGACCCCCTAAGGACACATTTGGGCATTATCCTAAAGAAGTGGGAAAGGCTCTGAAGGGAGAGAGTAGGAACTGAAGCTGGTGGAGGAACTGCAGAAGATGTGGGAAGAGGTTAGTGTCTGGAGGGAAACAGCGAGTTGGATATACTGTAATGGTGAGCAAAGACCTCAGCTAGCACAAAAGAAGCTTTAGTAGCAGGTTGGGAAGGGTAGGCACAGGGACTCTGAGAGGGAGCTGCTGTTGCTAACTAGGTCAGGGACAGCTAGTTAAAGAGGAGCAGTTTAGGGCAGAAGATAGAGTATTCACTTTGGTATTTGCTGGGTTTCAAATGTTAGTAAGGCAATCATGGATAGGTATATGCATTGATTTTCTCGAGTCTCAAATATATGTGACACTCTGTTCAGGGCTGGAAATATCCATCTTGTGTCCTCAGGTTGTACACAACCTAATGACTTTCAGCAGACATTGGGAAATTCAGGCGGGGAGTCAGGAGTGACGCTTATCTATAAGTATAACAGGTTGGGTGCCCTTTAGAATCAGAATTTGGGAAAGCAGTCTGCATGCATAAAGTACACTTTCCATTAGCCTTGGGACTCTAAGTATACAGAGAAGAATACAATGTGGTCCTTAATTGCATGTCATTCACCTTGCCCACAGCTTAGACACTGCAATATTTCCTCAATTCATCATCCTCCTTACATGCAGAAAAACTGCTTAGAATAAAGTAGCAGGTATTTTACAGTTTTGTACTTTGCTACAATATTTTGTACTTTGTCAAGGTCAATGAGGACTCCATCATTTTATTTTAGCCCAAATTATGTATTACCACAGTGATTTTGACCTGCATCAAATTTTATATGTGGTATGTGTTTGAGAGCGTTGTGTTGAAGGAGGGGGTGAGGAGAGAAAACAAGAGTAAAAAATTTTTTGAATTGAATTTTCAAAGGAATCTCATCCTTGGCAATGGAGAACAGTTATGAGATATATTCTCTTCTGCTTAATATATTTTTCGTGGGGAAAAAAAAAAAAGCTTTAAATAACTTACCGCTAAGTCAATATAATTCAAATTGCCATTTGGAAAACATAATTAGAGCAGCATATTTGAAACCTTTTTGGAATTTGAAATTATGATCCAGCTATTTAAGAAATCCTAAGGTACTCAAAATGTTTTATTCTCTCAAGGACACTGTGCATGAAGTTTCATGGTTCAAAGGAAAGCTGCCACTATCTGCTTAATACCTTGATTATTTGTGGTACCTTATCTTTGGTACTACTGATACCCTGCTTTCTAAATCCTGTTTGCCAAGTTTTTCTTTCAGAATCACACATTATTTTTATGCCTTGTATCCAGTAGATATTAATTTTTCAGAACTGCTTAATTTGGTTAGCTGGAGTTTATTTCTGATTACATTACAAATGATTTTAGCCTTGGCCTATTTTATTTTGTTCTTCACTTTTTAAATTTTATTTTATTTCTGTGCATGTGGGCATATAAAGCAATCAGATTATGTGGATGCTTAGACTAAGCTTTTATCTCCTTTATAATGGCTGTTAGGTAGAGTTTCTTTTTTGGCCTTCTTTAGTTAATTTCCAATTTCCATTAAACTACATTAATAAGCATAACACCAAGAAGCTGGGCATTCACAAGGAAAGCCCCCAGCATCTCTGCTTAAAGCTCTTCTTCATTGTTCACATTCTACTTTCTCCTTGGTTTAAGGTGGAATGCTGGTATACACAAAAGGGTCTGTACTGCTGGGCAATCCAGAGAGAGAAAATAAATGACAGCTGATGGCCCTGTGTCTCTGGGCTTGTGACATAAAAGGCTACGCCAGGTTTTCTGGGTAAAAAGTTTTGTAGCAAGACACACATCTTTGGGATTTAACATTCTGAAGTAGCCTCATTGCCCAATAGAATCTATTGTGATGATGAGATGGTTTATATCTGTTCTGTCCAATATAGTAGCTACTAGCCACATGTGGCTCTCAAACACTTGAAATGTGCCCTGTGTGGCTAAGGAACTGAATTTTAAAATTTCATTTAATTTTCACTAATTTAAATTGGAATAGCCATATGTGGCTAGTGACTACCAATTCAGAAAGTGTGGTTTCTGAAAAGTTGTCCTGTCCATGGTGTATTCTTTGGGAGAGGCAGCATGGCATAGTGGAAATTCAGCCTCTTCCATTATTACCTCTGGGCCCTTAGCCATGTTACATGCTATATACTTCTCTGAACCTCAGTTCCCCCCTGGAAAAAGTCCAAATAAAAACACTTCCCTGCACGAGGCTCTGGTGAGATATAACATAGGCAGAGTAGGCATTCTCAAGGTGTAACACATGTAGATGCCCTGTAACTATTCAAAAATATTAAAGAAAGAGAGACAAGGAACATGAATTAAACATTAACTTCCACAAATGACTTATGCTTTTTGAGTCTCAGTTACCTCATTGGTAAAATGGAGATAATAATTCCTGCCCTGCCTGTATCAGGAGATCTGAAACTTTTATCTCCTAGATGCTTCTTGGATCTGTTTCCTCCCTTCCTATCCCCAATGCCCCTCTCTTGTGTGGACAGCTTGGCAGCCTCCCAACAGGCCTCCTCACCTCCACTCTTCTCACATAGGTTAGTCTGTTCTGTGACTTGAGTTTTGAAATTTGACTTGGATATTCT
The DNA here is from genome assembly GCA_029593785.1 of Cabassous unicinctus. Taxonomy (NCBI): domain Eukaryota; kingdom Metazoa; phylum Chordata; class Mammalia; order Cingulata; family Chlamyphoridae; genus Cabassous; species Cabassous unicinctus. Next base: position 9,787 of record JAQZBX010105518.1, read on the forward strand.
CTATCACATAAAGGATCAAGTCCATACTCCCTAGAATGGCAACCAAGGACATCCATGAAGTGGCCCTTATTCCAAACCCTTACTGTTTACTTAGGTTTCCTTTTCCAGATTTTAATCTCAGGCTTCACGGTCTTCTTGTTATTCCCCTATCACATGACATATGGTTTGCTGCTTCTCACTTCCATGGCTTTGTTTTCCCTGTGCCTACGTTGTCCTCTTTCTCCCCACCTCCATCCCACCCCATCACTGGATTGGCTTACTCTTCCTCTGCCCTCTCTCTAGCCAACTCCTAATTCTAGATTAGCTCCTCATTAATTTTAGCACTCAACTCAAGCAAGACAACCTCAGGCAACTTCCCCAGCTCCACCTTCCCAAGGCCTCATCCTCAAACAAAGCTGTGTCACCAGCGCTGTCCGAATGGAGAGCCTCACTGAACACAAACCAATGTTCTATGTCTCTGTATGTGTGTCTTCTCCACTAGACCAAATTCTCCTTGAAAGAAATGTCCCAATTGCACCATCTCTGTAATCCAAATATCTTGTAGTTACAGCTCAGAAAGGCTTACTGACTAGATTAGATTGTCCCAGGGATGCCATGAAATAATACAGGTAAAAGCATTTTCAAGATGGCAAAGCACACCACTGGTATAAGGTGGCACTTTTTAAATTAAATGTTCCTGCTGACATTTCAAACTGATGTGTCCTCTTCCCTCTCTAGGCCCACTTGCTAGTTCATGGCCTATTGCTGCAAACACTCTATACTCTCCACTCTGAAAAATGCCTCAGACCAGACCTTGATCTTAACAAATACCATGCATTGTTTTCGGCTTCTCATGCAAAAAAATGGCTTTGAGTTCCTTAACGAGAACATACTTGGGGACTTTGAAAGAGCTAGGATCTCCTTACCTTGGAATGGGACAGTTACTTACCTGGAATTAGAGTCTTCCAAGTAATGGTAATAATTTAGCCTTCAGACACCATCATGCAGCTTCAGGACCACCCAAGACTAGAGGTTGGCAACTTGACTTGGCCCTCAGGCCAAATTTGACCCAACACTCTG
>JAQZBX010105519.1:0-10843 GCA_029593785.1 Cabassous unicinctus
AGGTGAGGGCAGTATTAGCAAAGTCCTCATGAGTGTGGGGCCCACCACTTGTTCAAGGGGCCACGACTGTGGATGCATTTCACCCCACAGCCATCCAGGATTAGGCGCTTCTCAGCCACTATGTCTTCAAATTCATCAGCATTGAACTTGGTGAAACCCCACTTCTTGGATATGTGGATTTTCTGGTGGCCAGGGAACTTGAACTTGTCCCTGTGCAGCACCTTAATCACATGCTCCTTGTTCTGAAGCTTGGTGCAGATGGACATGATGACTTGGCTGATGTGGATCCAGGCCACCATCCCCTGAGACTTTTCAAAGGCACCTAGCATACTCGTCTGGAGCCTGTCAGGCCCAGCACAGGATAACATCTTGTTGACGCGGATGACATGGAAATGGTGAAGCTGCACTCGGATGTGAAAGCCATCTTTGCCGCAACTTTTCACCATGTACTTGTTGGCACAAATATGGGCAGCCTCCAGGGCTTTGGAGGACAGCTGCTCATATTCATCTGACACCATGTGGCCACAGATTGGGAACTCATCCACTTTTGCCTTCTTCCGACCCTGGTCAGAAATGTGGATATTGGCCTCAGGGACACCTCAGCAGAAGCGAGACTTTGGGTAGGGCTTGCTCTTACAATGTCCTCTGGGCATTTTAGGGTGGATGGGCAAGTCTTATATGGTAAATCCATACTAGGATTCCAGTCTCTCTAAGCCTTTGGGTCCCCTCATCTATAGTATACCAGAGTAAATTGAACATCTCAACCTCAGGCATTGTAGGCCATCTTTTGGTCCATGATTCAGCCAGCCATCTGAACAGACTTTTAGAGTACTTTATAACCACTCAAGATACAACAATGTATCCATAACCTTTGCTTAGTGGGCCCATATTAATTCAGCCTGATCCAACATTCTATTCCTTCCACCATTATCCCATACCTTTAATATTCACTCTCACACATATTCCCCTGATTCTGTCTATATAAATTGAAAAACTCATGCAGTCCTTTTAGAGTATAACATACTTCCTCATGGGTAACACTTTGTACTTCACCTTTAAGGGCTTGTTGTGACTTTAGTCTAGTTATAGGTCTGGAAGAGAAGAGGGATAGAAGGGGAAGGTAAAGAAAGGAATTAGACGTATCAACCTCAAGACATTCCCTTGCAGTTTTATCTGGTGAGATAGGATTTATCTCTTCAGGTGGGTGTTGAATGGAAGACTACTTGGGGCAGGGTTGAAGTTGGGTGATGGCTTCCTCAGGGCAGGGAGGAAGTCAAGACTCCTTGGGGAAGGCTGGAGATTGGGTAGTGCAGGCTTGAGGTAACCCTCCTCAGGTTGGGGAGGAGGTTGGGACTCCTTGGGGTAGATTTTGGGTTGGGTGATACTGGATTGATATTGGGTGGTTTTCTTGTCAGGATAGAGGAGTATGGGGCAGGCTAGAGATAGGGTGGTACAATGTTGACTTTGGGTAGTCTCCTCTGGGCAAATCACGACACGTTTATCTGGCAAAATCTCAGCAGAATTTAGGGTTTCAATGTCCCACTGCCATCATCATCAACCCATATGTCTCCATACCAATACTCAGGACTCCACTTCTTTCCAATCAACACCCTCACTTTAACAGCAGGCACCCTGCAAGGTTAAGATATTAGTTTCCATTGTAACTCTTGCTACTCATATAATGAGACTCTGGGTCTGGTTTTCAGAGGTTTCACATCTGCAGCTGAATGAAACAAGATTTTCTTTCAGAGCATATATAGAAAGTTTCACATCATTCATGAGGTGCTCAAGTTGTAAATGCAAAGACTTCAGCTCATCCCTTTCTTGTGTAACTATATCCAGTATATTTAAGAATAGTCAGCCAACATCACTAAACCTTTTAACTCCACAAAACTCTGTTATGGTGTTAAAAACACACTCTTCCATATCTTTGCCTCTTATAAGCATGGAATTAGTCATATCCAGTAGTAATAGTTTGTGTATCTCTACTGCCAGCTCATGCCATTGACTGTTGGTGGCCTCTTGATTATTGGGAACAGAACCATTAGTGCCCTTGAATCTAATCAGAGTAGAGAGTCAATTGCAAAAATCACAAACCAATTCAGAAATTCCATTTTTAAGATTATTTTTCTCAAGAACCCTTCCTGATACCAAGCTGTATTAATCAGGCTTTTCTAAGGAAACAGAACAAACAGGAGATATCTGTAAATAGTATGAGATTTTATAAAATTGTCTCATATGACCATGAGGATGCACAAGTCCAAATTCCATAGGGCAGACTTTCCAGCCAGGGACTCAGATGGAGGTCCTTGTTAAAATCCCCAGGAGAAGCTGGCTATCTGAAGTAGAGATAGGAATTGTCTCTCTGAATGCTGAAATCATTTCTCCTTTTAAGGCCTTCAATTGATTGGATAAGACATCATTCATGGCTGATGGCAGTCTCCTCATTTGATGGTAGATTTAATCAGCCATCTATGCAATCAACTCACTGACGATTAAAGTCCATGAAATGCCCTTGCATTACAATTAGCCCAGTGCTTGCTTAACCAAACAACTTAGCACCATTATCTGGCCAAGTTGATACATTAGCCTAACCAACACAGTAACCACATGTGTAATTATAAATTCCAGTATTATTGTATTGTAGTTTTTGACATGTAACACCACTTTTTTTTACATCTTACAGGTTCTAAAACGCAAAGGAATAAAAAGTAATGATAAATCTATGGGTTTAGACATATAATATATAAATATATAATTTGTAACAAATACAACAAAAAGCTGGGTATATGGAAGGGGAAAAGACAGGGTATGTATGTGTCACTGAAGTTAAGTTGGTATTAAATCAAACAGAATAATTATAGATTTAGGATGTCAAATTTAAATGCCATGATAACCAGAAAGAAAACATAAAACATATGTAGAGAATGAAGTGAGAGAGGACTCAAAATTGTACAATATAAACGATTAAGTAAATATTAAATTAGGTATTAGTAGAAGAATTGACAGGGAAAAAGGCATAAGACTTACAAAGACCAAATAGCAAAATGGCAGAAAAAGTTCTACATTCTCAGAAGTTATTTTAAATGTAAATAGGTTAAACTGTTTAGTCAAAAGGCAGGATGGGCAGAATGGATGAGAGAACATGACCCAACTCTATGCTATGTACAAAAGACTCACCTTAAATTTAAAGACACAGGTAAGCTGAGTGTGAAAGAATGGCAAAAATATTCCATGCAACTAGTTAAAAAAAAAAAAAAAGGAGGTGGGATAGCTATAATGATATCAGATCATTAGACTAAGCAAAAAAATGTTAAAAGAGACAAGTACACTATATACTAGAAAAGGGTCAATTCAAAGAGAAGACATAATGAGAAATACGTATGCATCAAACAATAGTGTCCCAAAATATATGAAGCAAATATTGACAGAGGTGAAGGAGGAAATAGATGGTTCTACTTTAATAGGAGGAGACTTCAATATACCACTTTTAATAATGGATAGAACATCTAGACAGAAGATCAATAAGGTAATAGCAGACTTGAACACTATACTTGGACATGTACCCTAAACCATTAGACTTAAGAGACCTATATAGAACAATTCACTCCAAAACAGCAGAATGCATATCCTTCTTTAGAACACATTGGTCATTCCCCAGGATAGACCATATGTTAGGTCACAAAATAAGTCTCAATACATTTTAAAATATTGAATCATGAAATGTATTTTTCCATTCATAATAGAATGAAGCTAGAATTCAATAACAGAAAGAAAACTAGAAAAAAATTTTAAAATATGCAGAAATTAAACAACACGAACAACCAATGGGTCAAAGAATAAATCACAAGGGAAATACCATAAGGCAAATTAAAAGAAAAACACAAGAAACCAAAACTTTTGAGATGCAACAAAGGCAATAAAGAGAGGGAAATTTATATCTCTAAATGCTTACATTAAAAAGGAAGAAAGATCTCAAATCTGAAGACACAGAGGAACTAGAGAAAGAGCAAACTAAATCCAAAATGAGAGAATGAAGGAAATAAGAAAGAGTGGAGATAAAAAGTGAAATAGAAAAAAAAAAAAAAAGTAGAGAGACTCAACAAAGCCAGAAATGTAGTTCTTTGAAAAGATCATTAAAATCCACAAAACTTTAACTTGACTGACAAGGAAAAAATGAGAAATGATGCAAAAAACTAAAATCGGAAATGAAAGGGAGGACATTATTGCCAAACCAAAGAAATAAAAAGTTTTATAAGAGGATATTACGAGCAATTGTATGTCAACAAATCAGATAAACTAGATTAACTGGACAAATTCCTAAAACACACAGACTACATACACTTACTCAAAAAGAAAGTGATGATTTCAACAATCCAATTACTAGTAAAAAGATTAAATTGGTAATCAAAATCCTCCCAAAAAAGAAAATCCCAGGACCAGATTTCTTCATTGATGAATTTTACCAAACCTTCCAAGAATTAACACCTATCCTGATCAAATTCTTCCAAAAAAACTGAAAAGGAAGGAACACTTCCTAATATGAGTCCCAGGTCACCCTACCACCAAAGCCAGATCAAGATATCACAAGAAAAGAAAAATAAATTCCTGCATATCCCTTATGAATGTAGATGCAAAAATCCTCAATACAATACTAGCAAATGGGATCCAAAAGTATATTAAAAGATTTACACACCATGATCAAGTGAGATTTATCCCAGGTATGCAATGGTGGTTTAACATAAGAAAATATATTAATGGACTAATATATTACTTGAAGGAAAAAAAACACATGATCACCCCAATGGATCTAGAAAAGGCATTTGACAAAATCTAGCACCACTTCTTGATAAAAACTCTCAGAAAATTAGTAATAGAAACCATATTCAATGGTGAAAATTGAAATATTTCCCCTTAACCTCAGGAACAAGACAAGGTTGCCTTTTCACCACCATTATTCAGCACATACCAGAAGTTCAAGACAGTTCAATTAGATAAGAAATAAAAGGCATCCAAATTGGAAAGGAAGAAATAAAAATTTCTCTATTTGCAGATGACATTACCCTACATATAAAAAAATCCTGAAAAATCCACAACAAACTTACTAGAGCTAATAAATTCCAAAACGTGAAGGAGTACAGGGTCAATATGCAAAAATTCATAGTGTTTCTACACAATAGTAATGGACAATGTGAAGAGGGAATCAAGAAAAATTTCAATTTAGAATAGGAACTAAAAGAATCAAATATCTTACAATAAATTTAACCAAGGATAGGACTTGTACACAGAAAACTGCAAAACACTGTTAAATGAAATCAAAGAATACTGAAAGAAATAGAAGGACTATCGGTGTTCATGGATTGGAAGAGTGAATATTGTTAAATTTACCTAAAGCAATGCATAGAATCAATGTAATTCCAATCAAAATTCCAACAGCCTTTTTTAAAAATCAGAAATGCAAAATTCAATCATCAAATTTCTATGGAAAGGTAAGTGAACCAGAATACCCATTTGGAAAGGTAGAACAAAATTGGAGGATTCACACTTCCCAATTTTAAAACTTATTTCAATGCTACAGTAATAAAAACTGTGTGGTTCTGGCACAAGGACAAACATATAGACCAAAGGAATCAAACTGAGAGTTCAGAAATAATCCCTCATAGCTATTGTCAATTGATTTTTTTAATAAGGCTGCCAAACCCACTCATGGGGAAAGAATAGTCTCTTTGACAAATGGTGCTGGGAAAACTAGATATCCATATGCAAAGAATGAAAGTGGACCCCTATCTCACATCATATACAAAAGATGTTTCAAAATCTATCCTCAACCACAGTCTGCAGCCTCCCCAGAGTTCACCAAACCACACATTCACCTGTTCCTTCATCCAGCCCTCTTCTTGGGCCGATTACCCAATGGACCCTCCCAATCTCACTCACACTCCATCACCATTGACCCGACTAAACCATAATGTAAAATATAGGCCTTGGCTAGTAGTAATTCTTCAATATTGATTCATCAATTGTAATGTTAATGTATGGTGCTATTAATAGGGGGAAATGTTGCAGGGGAGAGGGTAGGTTATATGGGAATCCCTTATACTTTTGATGTAAATTTTCTGTAATCTAAAACTTCTCTAAAAATAAAGTTTATAAAAAACTGGATCCAAGACCTAAATATAGAACTAGAACTATAAAACTCCTAGAAGGAATATAGGGAAATATGTTCAGGTCCTGGTGTTAGGCAATGGTTTCTTAGAATTTACACCAAAAGCACAAACAACAAAAAAATAGATAAATGGAAATTCAAAAGTATTAAGAACCTTTGTGCATTAAAAGTATTAATCTTGATAGTAAAAGGTAATTTGTAGAATGGAAGAAAATATTTGGAAACCACATATTCATGTAGGGTTTAATATGCAGAATATATAAAGAAATCCTACAACACAACAACAAAAAGACAAGTAACCCAATTAAAATTTGGGAAAAGTCTTGAATAGACATTTCTTCTAAGAAGATATAAAAATGTTTAACATTATTAGCCACTAGAGAAATGCAAATAAAATCCACAATGTGATACCATTTAGTATCCTCTAGAACAGGGGTTCTTAACAAGGGATCCAAGAGCTTGAATTTAAATTAAAAAATACATTATTCTTTTGGGGACATGTTGGTCCAGGTGTGATATATTTATTAAACAATACACAGTGTAGTGTGGACTTAGTAAGGGATCTCTGGTTTTCACCTGACTGGCAAAGGGGTCCATGGAAGCAAAAAAGGTTAAGAACCCCTGTTCTAGAAGGACTATTCATTTTTAAAAATTACAGAAAATAAGCAATAGATAGGATGTGCTGAAATAGTAACATTTGTCCATTGGTTGGAAGGTAAAATGGCACAGCCACTTTGTAAAACAGTTTGGCAGTTCTTCAGGGTGTCAAGTATAACAGAAATACCATATTACCCAGCAATCCCACTTCTAGGCATACACCGAAAAGAATTGAAAGCATGGACTCGAACAGATATTTGCACACTGATGTTTAGAGCAACATTACTCATAAATGCCACAAATGGAAACAACCTAAGTGACAACTGAAAGATGAATGGCTAAAAAAAATGTGGTATATACATACAATGGAATATTATTCAACTGTAAAAAGGAATGAAGTTCTGATGCATGCTACAATATGGATGTGAGAGTTTGAAGCTTTTTGTGAATTCTAGAAAAGATCATGTTCTTGTAGCTAATCCATTCCTGTGGGTTTGGAATCCTTTCATTAGATTGCTTCAGTGAGGCATGTCCCAGGGTGGGTCTTGGTCTTCTTGCTGGGGTCCTTTATAAACCAAAGACTGAAAGCAGAGACAAAAAGAAAAAAGCAGCAGAGTTGGAGAAATCCAGTGAGGCTGGAATCAGCAGAACACAGAGGCATGGAAAGAAGCCCCCAAGAGGCTGAAAGAGACAAGGCCTGGAGGAAAGGGGAGATTGAGCCATATGCTTGGTTGCCCACAGCTGAGCTTGGGAAGGAAGAAAGGTTGGAGGGAAAGGCAGAGACCTAGGCAGAGACCAGCCACCATTGTGCCTTGCCAGTGGCAGGAGTCCAGGATTGCCAACAGCCAACATTTGGTAAGACAGCAGCATCTCTGATAATGACTTGATCTGGAAATTTTCACAGCCTCAGAACTAATAAATTTCCATTATAAAAGCCAACCCCTTTCTGGCATTGGCAGCCTGTAGCAAACTAAGACAACGGATGAACATTGAAACCATCATGTTGAGAGAAACAAAGCAGACACAAAAGGACAAATATTTTATGATCTCACTTATGAATACTTAGAAAATGCAAATCCAAAGAGTCAGAAACTAGAAAGCAGGGCTAGGGTGGGGGATAAGGAATAGAGAATTAATGCTTAATTTGTACAGAGTTTCTGTTTGGGGTAATAGAACAATTTTGGTATTGGATAGTTGTAATGGTAGTTCAACATTGTGAATATAATTACACTAGTGAATTTTATATTAGAAAGTGGTTAAAAGGGGAAGGTTTAAGTTGTATGTTACCTGAATAAAATTTACTGTACAACATGAACAATAAACCCTAATGTAAATTATGGATGATAGTTAATAGTATAATACTGTTTCAACAATTGTAACAATTGTACCTACTAATAATAGGGAAAACTATGTGTGAGAGGAGGGTTACATGGTAACTATTTTCTGTATGATTTTTTTTGTAACCCTACAACTTCTCTAATAAAAGAAAAACTAATGGCTCATTAGATACTGGGTGGGAGGTGGGGGTAGGGAGAAGCAATCTGGTGATGTCTTATAGGAATGACTTTGAGATTGTCTATCAGGGACAGTTGGACTGAGAAACAGACTTAAAGAAAAGAAGATTGATGTGGGGTTTGATATGTTGTGTTTTGGGCAGAGGCAGAACTCGAGTAGAGGTCTTCTGATTCCTAAAGATGTTTCCCCATTATTTTTTTATGCTTTTCACTGAGAAAAATTCCTCCCTTTCATTTTATTTTGAATTTTTCGAAGACAAAATTTTCAATATGATTAGCATTTTTACCAATTCATCCAAAATCAGCAAGATTGTTGGATGAAATTCTTTATATATTTTCTCCCCCATGAATTAATTTTATAATTTTTTCCATTCATTAATTTTTAACTACATATTTTAAGATCAATATCAGAATGTATATAAATAGGGGGAAATCTAACTGATATTTAAAATGAGCTTACCATTGCCAGACACAGTGCTAGAATATACATTTTATTTAACCATAACCTTATAGAGTTATAAATTATCTCCACTTTATAGATGAGAAAACTGTCTGGGAGAAGTGAATTAAATTTCCAAAATTGCATGGGTAGGAATTTGTAGGGTAGAGATTTAATTCCAGATCTAACTATGAAGTCCTTCCTTGTACACTGTTAGCAGATAATATCTCAATATGTGTGGTAGTTGTAAGAAAGCAGTCAAGCCTGCTGGAGGAATTAAAAGACAATTCTCATTTTTATTTCTCCTGAGTATACTATACTACCTTTGCTTTTAACATTGTTTAATGAATTCTATTTAAACTAGGCACTACTAACTGAAGCACTTAATGTAGAAAATTATTTCTCATTGGGTTTTGAATGGAGAGAAACTTGTCTGTGATCTCCAAGTATCACCACTGGAGGGTTCACTAGTGTAATTATCACTGCTTACATGCTGTTTCAATAAATCATAGCTAAATCGTCTCAAGTCAAACAGAAATTGCCTTTTCTCTAAGCAAAACCCAACACAAAATCTTTTGCTTAGCCTGAATTAGAGTGAGGTTTCCTAATAAGTAGACCAACCAAGTATACGTACACTTTTTCCATGTTGGATAATTGAAAATTGAAAGAATTACTTTGTATTGAAGGAGTCAGGTATTTGAATAGTTCAAGTCTGACACTAGTGAACATTATTAAACATTAATATTATGATGAGATTATAGTCAAAGACAGGGAGACCAATCTTCCATCAAGATTTAATGTTGGGAGTTCCAGGAAATGACATTGATGTAGGTAGGCATTGCTCAGTTCTTTCACAAAAAATAGCAGAGAAGGGGCAAAATCCTACCCAAGTGAGCTGTTTTGGGAATCCACAGCACAGGAGGCTGCAGGACATCACTGTGGAGGGAGCTGGACAAAGAGATACAGAGGCCAAGGAAAAACCATGAGTAGCTCGCCCCTGTGGTTGGAAATGGCTGGCAGGCAGGTGAGCCAACCCCCAAGGCAGATAGTGTCTGTGGACCCCCTGGCTCTCACCAGCCAGCTGAGTGGGAGAGAGAATTCTTTGGAAGAGGGCTCTGATGAAGAGTGGAGAGTAGTTTCCTATCAGTGGGTTTGGCCACCTGAGCCCCCTTTGAATCTTGGGGAGGATAACAGTCAGCACTGAGGTGGCCCCAGGGAGAGGGGAGGGGGAAATCTGCTCAGGCAGCCTGTCACACCCAGCTGCCCTGGGAGAGAGGAACTTGGTCAGGGAAGGGGCAGAGAGGCACCTAACTAGTCCGACCTTTGAAAATTGTTAGAAGTCTAACTCCCCTAAGGGAAATGGGGTCAGGAAGAGTCTGATAAACCTTCAAAAGCCTATTAAGTCTATAAAGCTGCTGTAGTGCACTGGGGGAATTACTGCCTTGCATGTAGAACGTCGCTGGTTTGAGTCATGGTAACGCCTAAGAGAAGGGATCAAGGGAGAGATAAAGCACACAGCTAGCACCTTACGGTAGGGAACTTATAGACTGAGTTTCTACTGTTTAGTTTTACTGTTTTGGGGGGTATTTTTTTCTTTCTTTTTCCTTTATTTTATTCACTAAAACTGGGTACATCACCTGTGGAGGGCAGGCTGCAGGGTGATTAATTGATGAGCACCAGCAGCCTAAGAAGGTCCCTAGGGACCTAAGAGGGAAGGCTGTTTTTCCTGGGTTGTTTCTTTGTTACTGTTTTGTTTCTTGTTTGTTCTTTTCCCTTTGTTTCCTTTTTTTCTTTTACTTATTTTTTAAACCTACTTTATTTCTCTTCTTTCCTTCATTTTTCTGTCTTCTGACTTCTGTTGCTTTTCTTCCATTCCACCACTTTTTATTTGGTCTTCATTTTTTCTTTTTCACTCTCTCTCCTGTTTTTTTCCTTCTATTCTCTTCTCATCTGCCTGGCCTTTTAATTCATTCTATTTTTTTCTCTCTATTTTGTTTCTTGTTTTATTTTTTTTTTCTATTCATCAGTTGGCCTTTTAATTCATTTTATTTTTTTCTATTTTTTCTTGTTTTATTATTTTCTACTCATCAGTTGGCCTTTTAATTCATTCTATTTTTTCTATTTGGT